>MU182125.1:338621-362485 GCA_016904865.1 Pissodes strobi
TTTCAGGTCGTTGCAAAAATCGGCCAAATGAAATAAAGATGTAAAAAATGGCAAAAAAGCGGTTCGGAATATTGATCATTAAAAAACCAGGTTACTACAAACAAAATTGAAATTTATACTTTAATTTTGGTAAAGCCATGTCTCGTGGGCCAAATTAAATTGGATCCTTTTTTAATGCTTAGTGAATTTATTTGCAAAGGATTTTTTTATCATTTTTGGATATGTTATGGCCTAAGACATTAGAATCAAAGAGAACTTTGCAAAGCGGGTCTACTTCATTGGCGTACAGAAATTTTGAATCTACTTAAAATTTTTAAAATAAAAAAAAAATTAATTTTAATGTACGTCACTGAAGTAGACCCGCTTTACAAATTTCTTTTTAAATCTAATATTTTAGGCCATGACATCCAAAAATTATAAAAAAATCCTTTGAAAATAAAAGGTCATTAAGCATTAAAAAATATCCAATTTAACTAGGCCCACAAGACATGGTTTTTCCAAAATTAAAGTATTAATTTTTATTTTTGTTTGTATTGACCTAATTTTTTAATGGACAATATTCCGAACCCTTTCAAATCTTTTTTGCCCATTACTACATCTTTATGTCATTTGGCCGATTTTTGCAACGACCTGAAATACATTGGTTTTGAAAATTACCCCCTTTTCTGTGCGCCACTGAAGTAGACCGTCTTTGCAAAGTTCTTTTTAATCCCAATACCTTAGGCCATAACATACCCAAAAATTATAAAAAATCCTTGGAAAATAAAAAAGTTATTAAGCATTAAAGAGGGTTCCAATTTAATTTTGCCCACAGTGTATATATATATATATATATATATATAGTTATATATATATGCTATTTGCATTGGATGCAGTACACTTTAGGTTGTCCGAAAGATGACTTTTCACATGAAACAAACGTACTTAATATTTATTAGGTGTGTGAACTCTTAAGTAAGCATTACTAATGCACGCGATCCATCAGCATTACTAAAAAAAAAATGGCTAATATCTCCTTTACAGACATAATTCTACATATTTAAGTAAAAAACTCAAATCTGCAATGTACAGGGTACTTACAAAATATTAGTAGAGCATGGTGATAATATAAAAAAATTAGTCTTATTTTACTTACGTTTTATAAAGTTTTAAGTATCTTGTATCTAGTGGATTTGAATTTTTCAATTGAAAGTGCAATATTTTTTGAATAATGCTTAGAAGAACTTCAGCTTAATAAATAAAAAGATTATCATTTATCTTGAAAGTCATATTTGGGACAAATCTGGAAGTATCAAAAGATCCCCGACTTTACTTTTTACATTTTGAATAAGAATCATTTAAATCTAAAAAACAACAAAGAAAACAATTGTTTATCAATTTTCGGGACAAATAAAATTATATACACAATATGCACATTATTAGAAACCTTAAAAATTCGACCAAAAATTTTTCGTAGATATGCGCTTCACGCAATAGCAACTTGTACCAATGAAATCTTACAAGCACAAACTGCTGTTAAAAATTGTTTAAAATCGCAAAAAAATGTCACAAAGCCAAAAAATACAGAAAAACAATTATAATAAAAATAATTGTGCTAAAAAGTCGTACAACAATGCAATATGTAAGAAAAAATCCATGATAAGATATTAAGTACTGGCCTTTTTACATAGTTATGCAATTACGTGATAGCTATCATAAAAGCCATACGTGAGAGATTTGGACTTAAATAGAATTATGTATAATAAGGAACGCTTGGGATAATGTCAGTCAGAAAAAACACAAGGATAGGCCTTATTATATAAATGTTAAAATTATAATTTAATGGCTTCAACAACAATAATTACAATAATAATAATATTATGGATATCTTTCGCTGCCTGCCACATGATGGCATCTGACTTATGAAATCGACACGAAACTAGGTATATGGATTCTGGAGACAGAGATGATATTCAGGCACTATAGCAGTCCCTTTATTATGCGTCCATAGCCGTGGAATTTAATAACTCCCTATCTGTTTTTCTACCGACAATAAATTATTGACATGTGTGCAGACTGTAAATCATATTCTAATGGGTATTAGAACTATTGTTCTATGCATCCAAAGGAATTTCATGCTGCTAAAAAATAGGTAAATACCAAGAAAATAAGTAACTTGCTGCTATCCGAAGTTATAACATGATTAAATTGAATCTCGGCCATTACACTCGTTTTGATTTCATCAAAGCTTTGAGCTTTATTAGACAGAAATTAATTAAAAGTTGATATGTCTTCACAGAAATGTATGTATTTAGCGAAGGCATATTACCATAAGTACCTACTTACTTTTTTCAGTTTGTCGAAGAGAACTTTATAATATACGTCATTTTCTTTGAAACTTATTAAATACAAAGTAGAAATTTATCTTGGCCACTAAAAATAGTATATACTATTACTTTTAATTCTTAAATTGTTTGATTTTAATCTAGAAATAATCTTACCCAATAAGTGCAATCTATTCATATGTGACACTTGGTTAACTCTGAACAATAAAATTTTTCGAGTGAAAGTTACCCATACAGGAACTAGACTGCCTAATTTGCTTTCCTATGTATAGTTAAAAAAATGTCTGAATGGCCAGATTGTGAAAAGTTTTATTGAAATAACGCAACAATAGAATAAAGGCTAGGCATTGAAATACTATGGTACACAAGCAGATGTGTGAACTTCAGGTTAAGATATAATCGTATCATATTCTTTTAAAGCAGTTTCTATCGGGTTAGTTTCTGGCATTAAAATATTACGATCTAGTTAAGTAGTCCTATTCCGAAATTTAGCATTAATAAAGATACAGTGTTACAATTTTATTTTGGGTTTTATTTAATATCGTTTATCCAACAACAACTAAGTTATACAGTCATTATTCGCATGCATACATGCACATAAAAGAAGAATAACATACTCGTGACTTATAAGTGACATATAAGTCATACATACTGTTATAACTTATAAGTCACGTCGTTTCTTGCAAAAGCTTTCAAGTTTTACTTATAAATTTGTTATTTGTAATTTATATACTGAAATTAGCATGAAATATACCTGGCATCAATACACTAGGGGATTCAGAGGTATCATCGATTACATAATTATTAAGCAAGACACTAACTGGCAAGTTAATGATGCTAACGTATGCAGAGGAACAGAATGTGGCACAGATCGCTATCTACTTATCTCTAAGTTTAGAATTAAGTTCAACACTGTCCATAACCGAACTGACTCTCCTCCAGCCGACAATAAAATAGAGCAGTGCAGGTATAACCTTGTTGGCCTGTATGAACCAGGTACTAGAATGCTATTTCAGAATCGCCTAGACCAAAAATTAAATGAACAGAATATTACACGAGAAACCACTTTCCTATATCAGCATATTAGTAGAGTCATTGCACTCTGCGGCACAAGAAGCCTTTGGTGTAGAAAACAAAAAGTCTGGAGTAAAAAGCGCCAATATAACGTGGAATTCAAAACTAGAAGTTCAAAGAAACATAAAACAGAGAGCATTTAAGAAATGGCTGAATACAAAAAACGCAAATGATCATAACTTATATAAGCAAGAACAAGCCTAATTCAAAAATTTTATTGCCAAAAACAAAAACGAAACATGGGAGAAAAAATGCAAAGAAGTAGACAACTATATTCGCGGAACAAGATCATCGGAGGCGTGGAAACTGATCAGAACCTTGAAACAAGGTAATGCGAACAAAATAAATATTCAACCAATTCAAATAGATCAGTGGAAACAGCACTACTCTATGGAACTAAAAGAGGACAGAGTGCAATATCTCACACGCTCGCCCACACCATACATTATTCAAGGACATCATATATATGTGGATGAAAATGTAGTATAACGGGCAATCAGAAGCTTAAAAAATAAAAAAAGCCCCTGGACCGGAAGGAATACCTGCTGAGTTGCCAAAGAATGGGACAAACAAGCTGAAGACACTCCTGAAAGAACTGTTCACCAGATACATAAACGGTGAAGAAATATTATCCAGCTGGAAAGAGGCATGGATAACACCCATCCATAAAAAAGGAAGAAGAGACAACTGCTCAAACCATAGATGCATTTCCGTCACGAGTACAATGAGCAGACTGTACGAAAAAATACCTAAAAACATTATGAGGGGGAATATATACCAAGTGGAATAGAAGAACAAGCGCAATTCCGTGCAGGCCGATCTTGTATACACCACATCTTTAGTTTGACTCAGCTAAATGAGAAAAAAGTAGCTACAAACAGAGACGTTCACTTGCTGTTCGTTGATCTCACAAAAGTCTATGATACTGTTCCGGTACAAAAGCAATGGCAGGTACTAGAAAAGTCGTCCGTAAACAACACGGTTATAGTAGCAATAAAAAAAAACTTTATGAGCTAGCTACATCACAGATAAAAATAGGAAATAACCTATCCGAGAACTTTCCAGTTACGAAAGGACTACGACAAGGCTGCTATTTATCACCCACTCTTTTCAAAATATATTTAAATGAGGCTTTAAAAAAATGAAGGAGAATCTGTAGTGGAATGGGAGTACAAATAAACGACGAATAAACTCTATATACGCTTCACTTCGCTGACGACCAAGTGGTTATAGTGTCACGACTAGTTTAAGTGGTGGTCACGTTTTTAAAAGAATAACTTCTCAGAAAAGAGCCGCGTCGCGATTAGTACAATGACGGGGGTCTCAACGCTTCCCTTAATCTACCACTGTATGTTCTATTCGTGAGGACACGCCTTACTTAGCGTGCCGGGGGGTAACTGGGGTAGACCGGGCCGAGTTACGTTAGGTAAGAAGAGATGATAAAGTAAGCACGTTGGTTTATAACAATAACATTGTAATAATTGTGCAAATTGTACGAGGTCAAAATATTATTTAAAATGTTAAATATCAAGAGCTAGAGAACAAAACATACAAAACATATTAAAAAAAACATATAAAAACACAGATAGAAATATACAATAAAAAGAAAAAGAAAAACCTAACTATACAAAACTATACAATTGTACAAAATGTACGTGGTCAAAATATGTAAAATATTAAATATCAAAATATTTAACATCAAATCCTAAACACTAAACACCAAGCATTAAACATGAAATCATTAAACCAGTGTGTAAGATGCTCAAAATTAAGTATTAATTAAAAAAAGTCGTTGACTGCGTATAAGGCTCACTCCAGTAAGTATAATCTCAAAGCTCTGCGAAATGCGGGAAAGGATGTTATTGACTTCAGTTCAAATGGTAGATTATTGTGCATTTTTTTTGCATTGTACAGGGTCATTTTTTATATTTTCCCACCCCCCTTAACTTTTTTGTGCCACTGTGTAGAAAAAAAATGTAAATATGAAAGTTGTAGTTCTGGAGAAATAGTTTTCAGAAAACATATTTTTATCTATACAGGGTGTTGCAAAAAGTGCGAAAATCAAGAAAATATATATTTTTTAAATGGAACACCCTGTATATTTCTGCTCAGAACGAAAGAGCTTTGTTCTCCGATTACAAAAATATATAATTTGTTTACATTTGTTTAAGCCATTTCCGAGCTATTTAACTTTAAAAGTTGATTTAAATAAAATAAATCAATGTTTTAATAATTTTTTATTATTATATACAAACATATCTTAACATGTTTGATAATAAAAAACTTAACTATTACAATTGTTGGATATGCCCACCGTTTCTATTGAAACAATCTCGAAAGTCGCTTTCTAATTTATTTGTTGCATTAATAATAAAAATTGCATTGTTCTGGTTAAGGTCGTTTATGTAGTATAAAATTCTCGCCCTGAGATCTTCAATATTGGCACTTCTCTGAGCATAAACTTTGTTTTTTAAATACCCCCCCAAAAACGCATCTAAAGGCGTGAGATCTGGACTGTTCGGTGGCCAGTGGACGGTTCCCTGCCTACCAATCCATGTTTCGTATCTATTGTTTAAAAAATTAACCAGAGGCATAACATTGTGAGGTGGGGCACCATCTTGGTGCCATATTATTTGAGCATATTGGCGAATTGGAAGCATATCCAAGAGAACCTCTATTTCCTGATTTAAAAATTGCAAATACCTTTCGCCAGTTAGGGAACCTTCATAAAAAATAGGGCCAATAATTTGACCGTTTAGTATGCCACACCACACATGCAGGGACTTTCTTCCTTGAAATTTGATTTCCGATAATTCTCGTGGGTTTTGAGTGGCCCAAAAATGTGTGTTCCTTCTATTAAATATGCCCGCAGTTGTAAAAGTGCACTTGTCAGTCCATAATATTTTATCAAAAGAATAACGATCTTGTTCCTTCCTTCGTAACATATTTTCACAAAAAATCATTCGCGCATTTTTATGTGCGTTTTCTAATTTATGAACTGGCATAATTTGATAAGGATAATACCCGTACTTTTTAAGCGTATTTTGAATTTTGGTTGCTGACTTATCAAAATGCTTATTGGCATCTTCTATGGATCTGTTCGAGTTTCCTAAAAGGTGTTAGTTTAGTAAATTATTAGGTTTTTAATAGTAGTTAATTCCTGTTACCTTGAAAAAACAACAAAATGTCTAATTCCTCATTTTCATTAACTACGGCCTACGGCAACTCGCTTTTTCCTGTGAACTGATTTTCGTTGCGTAAATCCCCGCTCTATATTACTAAAGGTTTTTCGGTCTGGAACTTCTCTATTAGGAAATATGCGTCTATATTCTCTTCTAGCTGCACAAGCATTTTTGCGATTTTGATAATACATACGCAACATTTCACATTTCTCTTCATCTGTATAACGCATTTTGAAAAATAAGTAGTGTCGAAAAGAGGTTCTTTTCGATACGCATTTTGTTGACTAGTCGCTATGATATTAACAAAATTGTTCAATGTCAAGGCCCACTAGCAAAAATTTCGACACCGCTTTGAATGGGATTTCTACTAATACAGACGTCAGAAATGACAAGATGGCCGCTCAAGTGCTGATCGAGAATAAAATAAATTAATATTTTAATTAAAAAACCTGCAAAATAGAAAAAATAGTATAAAATACACGTTTTAAAAGACATTTTTGCGCACTCCCACTTTAGGAAACTCCCCGCAAGCAGGTCGTTTCCTAATTTCGTGCTCGTGCGAAAAAATATGGTCTTTTAAAACTAGTATCTTAATATACCATTTTGTTACTGTCATTCATGGCTATTTTGACATATTTCATATTTTTCTTAATGGCGAGCAAGGCCGATTGGTTTCAATTCATGTTTTCAACTTTTAAAGTTCAATAGCTCGGAAATGGCTTAAGCAAATGTAGACAAATTATATATTTTTGTAATCGGAGAACAAATATCTTTCGTCCTGAGGAAAAATATACAGGGTGTCCCATTTAAAAAATATGTATTTTCTTGTTTTTTGCACTTTTTGCAACACCCTGTATAGACAAAAATATGTTTTCTGAGAACTACTTCTCAAGCACTACAACTTTCATATTTACATTTTTTTTCTACACAGTGGCACAAAAAAGTTAAGGGGGGTGGGAAAATATAAAAAATGACCCTGTACAATATAGAGCTTTTAACTAACTCTGAGCGTGGGGTTGGCAGATAAAGATCATGCTCCGTATTCCTAAGTGGATAGTTGTGAAATGGTCTATCTGGAATGGCAGATACGTGCTTGCGGATTAAGCAAACCGATTCAAATATGAATAATGAAGGAAGAGTTAATATTTTAAATCTTTTAAAGAAATCCTGGCAGTGAGTTCTACTGTTTAGTCCCAGTGAATATCGAACAGCTCTCTTTTGTAGTTTGAAAATACGCTCAAATTGAGTCGCACAACACGTACCCCAGAATGGAAGGGCGTATCGGAGGTGCGACTCAAAAAGGTCATAATAGACTGTTCTAGCAGTTGACACGCTAAGTTCCCTGGAAACAGTTCTTAACGCAAAACAGGCAGAACTTAATTTTTTTGATAAGACATCGATGTGCAAGTCCCACTTCAAATGGCTGTCCACAACAAGCCCCAAAAATTTCACAGATTCAACGACGTCGATAGTGGTGTTATTAAGTACAAAAGATTGCAACGTACTTTTATATGACAAAACTTTAGTTTTAGATATGTTGAGGCACAGGAGATTAGAATCACACCATGATTTAATGGTGATTAAGTCACTAGATACAGTTCCATGAAGCGACGTAATATCCGGATTGCTCCAAGTGAAACTAGTATCGTCCGCAAAGAGACAAACTTTACCGCTAATGTCCAGACAAGCAATGTCGTTGATAAACAGCAGAAACAAAATGGGGCCTAGTACTAAACCCTGGGGTACTCCACAATCTATTGGCCTGCAAGAAGACATCGACGTATCAACCCTCACAAGCTGACTTCTGTTGTTAAGATACGACTTAAACCATTCGAGAGGCACTCCTCTGAATCCGTAGTACTGCAATTTGTTAATTAAGATATTATGATTTACACAATCGAAAGCTTTAGAGAAATCACAGTAAATGGTTGCTGTAGAGTGATGGTTGTTCAGGTTGGAGTATACATAATTAAAGAGGGAAAACATAGCATCATTTGTGCATTTGTTACTTAAAAATCCAAATTGATGGGTAGTAAGTATTTTATATTTAGAGAGAAAAGATAGAAGCCTTTTTTTAACCAATCTTTCAATGATCTTTGATAATGTGGGAAGTAGTGCAATTGGGCGATAGTTCGAAGCTTGGTCTTTATCTCCTCCTTTATGCAAAGGAATAATTATTGCCGTCTTAAGACAGTTTGGAAGACAGTTGGAAAGTAGAACCTAAAGCAGCTGTATAGCTAACTTTAAGAGCGGATAGAACCCGGAGGCAGCTGTATAGCTAACCTGGGAGCTGGTAAGTGAGAACAAAGTCTAAAGAACTGAAGGTTCGGTAGCGTATTTATATAAAAAAACTGCTGACCATTGCTTGCTTAAGGTTGAAAGTCGCTCCCGTTGATTGCTCGCGTTGTTTATAGTTTGCCTTTAATGTTTATATAACAATCTCCAAGTTCAAGTTCAAACTTAGGACAGGGTGATATTTCTGTAGTAGCTTATGTAATTTAGTAGATTACAATAGCACAGGACAAGGAAGATCTGGAATTTAAGACAGTCAGGCTACTCAAGGAGTATGAAGATTGGGGACAACAGGTAAACAAGGAAAAACCAAACATTTGTGTATTGAACCAGCGTCAGAGGATTTGGACTTAAATGACAACGATGCCTTAGGGTCGTGCAATAAATATACATACCTCGAAACACAAATTGACAAAACAGGACGTACAGAGAGTGAAATTGAACAAAGAATCATAAAGGGGAAAAGGGTTATAGGCTGTCTTAACACAATACTCTATGGCCAAAACAAATCTCTTATGAAAGGAAACATCTTCTTAATAATTCCGTCTTCAAAACTGTAGTAATGTATGGCTGTGAAACATGGCAAATGACAAAAGCCCTAGAGAGACGTCTTTTTGCTTTGGAGATGGATTTCTGGGGAAAAGCGACAGGGAAATCAAGAATGGAAAGAATATCGAATGCCCGAATAAGAGAAATTATGAAGGTGGAACATACGATTGTTGACGACATTCAACAAAGGCAGTTAACATGGTATGGCCATGTGGAGAGGACGACAGATGAACGGCTCCCAAAACTAATACAACAATGGTTACCTACCGAAAGACGATACAGAGGTAGACCAAAAACCACATGGATGAGTGGAAAACAAAGAGCAATGTCAGAGAGAGATTTGCATCCAGGAGATTGGGAGTATAGAAAATACTGGGGGCTGGGAACTGGAAAGCGTAGGACGCTATGAAACCGAATCTAATGTCCACAAAAAGCTACTATATACAATATATTTACCAAATGACGAGCAACGTTCAATCGTTGAGCAGTTTATCTTCAAACAAAGGAAAAGTTGCTTAAAAACTCTTACTAAGTCTACCTTTAGCTTCTATATATAATGTAATTCAACTTCTTGCAAATAAGAATGACTTAAGTTGGAGTGAATCGAGAATATGCAGTAATATGCACAAATAACCTCTGTTGGTAACGCAATGGCGTCGACGGTTTATTTATCTTGCAGAGTAATTTGCACATCACACTGTATGAGTAAGAGAATATTTCAATTTAAGACGAGAACGTGACAGGGATGCTTTTTTAGAAATGCGGTTTTAAGACACGCAACAAAATAGATTATAAAACGCGCTACGCTGGGGGCGCATATACTACACTCCGAGAAAGGAAATATGACTCACGGGAAACTTCATATTATAATAAGCAGATAGATTTGCTGTTAGTCTTAGTTCGTCAATTTTAATGGATCGAACGAGGGAGAAAATGAGGTAATATTGGCCGAGTACCAAAAACGGCGTTTACTTTTCAGCCTTTGAGAACTGTGACTGTGAACAAATGAGTTTACTTACATGATCGAGTGCCATAGAGAACGCTTACTATCGCGCCATACTTGTGAGAGAGCCATAGATTAAGTCTGGTTAACAAGTCAGTGAGGACGCGTTGTCACTCCCTTGACACGTGAACTTATCCCCACTACTGAAATATCCCTTCCGTAAAGGGCAAATAATGTAATTATAGAGAAGTTATACAAAAATTTAACACCACCGTTGTCTAAATAAATATTATGAATTTTAACACGAAACTGGTCGAAATCTGCTGAGTAGATAGATTATTATAAATCGGAATTTTAGGGACTTTAGATGTTACTGTTTCCGGTAGTCGCTGTAAGAAGCACTGATTGGCCGGATGCGTTCTTCTGTTTGTAGCTGACCCTGACTTGTATTTCGAAATACGTGGATTGCATTGCTCGAAACCGTTCTGCTTCTAGCTATCTAGCTAAACTGGTGCAGATGGGTAAAAGTTGTGACAGGATATGGCTCTAAGAATGTCGCCGAGAGTTTTTAAGGGGCATTCTTTCAAATGAGATACAGAGTGGCGTGGAATATTAATATTGTTACGGCTAGCCTAACAACCATCCGAACGTTTTTGTGCTACCCTATAAAACTAGCCGCCGCCGTGCCGCTCGCTTCCCTGTCTGTATGACTCATCGCCCGGCCGGTCGCGAAGTTTCAGGATCGCTGGAATTGTCTCGATGGCCTCGTCGAGTTCATATAGAGTGGCCTCGGAATACTTCCGGAATATTCGTGATGGATTGGAGATTATATATAAGCAGACCTAAGGCCAATGTTAGTCAGTCGGTTAGCTAGTTCAGTTCAGTTAATCAGCTTATAAGCTTGTCCACTGCTGGACGTAAGCCTCCCTTAATGCTTCCATAGCTCTCTATCCTGTGCACTCTGTATCCAGTTTGTCTCTATGCGCCGTAAATCGCCGGCCCATCTTGTTGGGGAATGTCCTCTGCTTCTAAAGGCATCTTGTCTGGGCCTCCACTCAGTAATTAGTTTTGTCCACCTATTATCGGTCATTCTCGCAACATGGTTATTCTTTCCACAGCATCTTGTACTCCGGTTCTTCTTCGGATTTCTGTATTTGGGATCCGATCTCTAAGAGATATGCCTAACATTGATCGTTCCATTGCGTACTGTGTGGTTCGTATCTTGTTAAGTGTTCTTTTAGTGAGGGTTAGGGTTTCTGCGCCGTATGTGAGAACAGGCAGGACACATTGCTTGAAGACCTTTCGTTTAAGACATACGTCTTAGCTCTGATTTCAATATGTCCCGGAGATTACCAAAAGCAGCCCATGTCAATCCCAGTCTTCGATGTAGTTCGCATGTTTGATTGTCTCTGCCAATGCGTATTTCATAGCCTAGATATTTATATGAGGCAGTCTGTTGTATTTGAGTTTCATCAATATCGATATGTTGGTTGAGAACAAGGTTTGTCATTATTTGTGTTTTGGCGAAGTTTATCGTTAGTCCCGCTTGTAGGGAGGCCTCATTTAGCCTTTCCAGCATTTTCCTGGCATTGTCGATACGGTCTGCTATTAAGACTATGTCGTCGGCGAACAACATTTTTCCATTGATATTTATGCCCAGGTCATTCCAATCAATTTTTTGCATGCATATTCAAGAACAGTAGGTAGTAAATAACTTAGGGGTGATAGTATCTCCTTGCCGTACACCTCTTTTAATCCGGAACTTTTTAGTGTCTTCTTGAAGTCTAACACTTGCTGTTTTCATATATGTATTTAATGAATATATGAATATTAATATAATACGAACTAAATCGCTAGATTTGAAAACATGTTCAAATGGTTTTTGAACACCACTTTTATCTAGAACCATATTTGCATGGACCCCTTGTTAAGTTTTCCCTCAGGGCCTATCCTTTTTCTCAATGTTTTCGCCTCTCTCTGCTGTCCCACTCGCCCAGAAAACACCGATACTTTGTATAGCCTGATTGCCGGCCTAATAACAAGCTTACCATTTTTAAATCATCACAAATCATCCAGTTATGGTCTTTGAACTGAATTTTTTCAAGCAGTACTTCTATATTTTCGTAACTTTCTGTTATTTGCACGGAATGGGCAACAGGCGCACATGCAAAATGATTCCATTATGGCACAGAACGGTCTTAAGACTTGTTTTGGAAGAATCAATAAAAAGTCTACCATTCGTCACATATATGAACTTCGTTTCCAAGTTGAATTAAAAAGCCAGCACCATTAGTAGAATAGATAAATGAACTATATTGCGCAAAAAAAAATAATGTAAATATTGAAATTGTCTTGTTCGGTACAAGGAAATTTGGACACTTGAACAAAATAGATTTTGGCTTTTAAGCCTGGATCCCATAGTTTCAAACATATTCTTTGAAAGCTCTAAGCCTTTAACGAAATCATTAAGATCTGACTGCGGGAATACCTGGGACTGATTAGAAACTGCTACGGTGTCACTAAGGCACTGTTCATCTAACTTTCATGAAGCTTCAGCACCACAGCCTACTTGCAGGTTCCTTCAAGCTGACTGTTTTTTCTAGAATAGAAATATCTGTTCCATGTGCAGCCGGTCTAATGGCGAGTTCAGAATTAAGATATACAATATTTTTAAGGTTCGCCTAAAACTTTAACAACAGAACAACCACAGTCATATCTAAATAAATTTGGTGTATTTTCACAACTTTTAGGCATTGTTAACACACAATAAAAACACACTGTAAATACGTTAACTGAACATTAACCAATATTTTAGCCAATTCGAGATTCAAAACTTACAGATAGCTGTCTGAATAAGTGTGAACATTTCGAGATATTTAAAGATGTCAGACAATGTTGCGATGCGCTGGGAACTACCATCGTAAATCATGTCTTAAAATTCATACTTAACTTCATTTAAATATATTGACTGATTCTAAATCATCTCTAAGGAATATTCTCACGGTGTTTCTTTTATTTATTTGCTTCGCGGATTCAAAATAATAACTTATTTATTTAGCTTTCTAAATTACAATCGGTTCATCATTAACGGATTAAATAAGTGCATTTACATACATATCATGCAAAGTAGAAGAGAAATAGTTTATTTTGTAATTTCTCAGTGCATATGAAGTGAATTACGTTTTTACTATTATGATAGCGTAGATAATGAGCGATGATGATTGTAAGAATGTGTTAGTCATATGTATTTAATTTATTTATTCACAGTTATATGATCCTAAATATTAACATCAAAGAACGCGGCCACTGTAAAAGTAAGTATATATAAAGAAAGTAAACAAAATTCTTGTTTTTGGAATTACTAATAGGTATGATAGGAACATGTATCACAAAGAAAAATTTAGATAATCGCTGTAGTTATTAGGGTATTAAACCCTCATATTTTAAGAAGCTCGGGGCCTAAAGGCGTTATAATGGCACTATATCCAATTATTGATGCCACATAAAAATCTCCTTGTTTTTGTGTTGCCGTATACGTTCCGGACGTTGGCTATCATCATGGCTATACGTACTTTGCTTGCTGCACTACATAAGAGCTCAGGCCTCTTTGTACCGAATCATTTTCTCAAATTTGCGAACTAGGAAATCCTTTTCCTACCGTGACCCCTGCGAATATCGTCCTTACCTTGATTAATATTTTGTAGAAGTCGGCATTTAATATTCTTCGGCTTAAGATGTGGTGGGTTATCCGGTCCACCCATGGTTGGTATTCTGAATAATCGTCGATGTATCCACATTTTAAATTCTTTCATTTTCCTTTCTATAGCTTCGAAGAAAGTCCAAGCTCAATACCGTATAGAAAGATATAACTCGCTTACTTTAAGACAAATTTAAATCCTAAATGATCTCATTTGTGAAAATGTTGTTCTGGCTCTTTCAAATATACATTTAATATTTAACATGTTTTCAGAGTATAGGTAGAACAGAAGTGGTGACATCATACATCCCTGACGCACTCCTCTTCTAATTTAAATGTAATCTGATTATGGATCTTCAACGCGAACGGTTGCTATTTGACCCTAGTATACGTCAGTGATAATTCTGATTTATTTTATATGTTTTGAAGTAAAGCTCTGTACCTTGAATATTGGTCTAGTACATTTTCTCTCTGAGTGTCTTAAGCCCCCCCTCTAATGCAACTCTCCTTGGAAAGGGGACATTTAACTTTCATTGATCATTATTAAAGCTGCTCGGAACCAGACTAACCCAAATCAACACCGTAGTAAAATTCTTCCAGAGTTTGTATCAAGAATATCGCGTAGTCTGGAAAGCATAGGTATACGTCACAGTTAGCATCTCTGCAGCATTGTATCAGAACCTGTAGCGCAAATAAGGCTTCGCGAACCTGAGCTGCATGTCGCTAATTCTCTCTTCACATTTATGGTATATTCGTACATGTATAATTCTGGGAAATATCTTCTGGATATGAGACTGTGTTCAATAATCCCATATATTCTGGAAAAGGGCTCGAAATGATTACTATATCGTCCAAATATACCATTACGTTAGGTTCTAGCTCAGGTCCCAAAATAGTGGCAACAAGGCGTTGCCAAGTCGCCGGCGCTTTTGATAAGCCAAACGGCATTCCGCGGAACTGAATTAGTCCTCGGCCTGGTACTATAAACGCGGTATACTCGCGTGAGGACTCACTCAGGGATACCTGCCAAAATGAAGACTTAATGTCGATAGAACTGATGAATTTGGTGCTTCGCAATCGTTTTAAAATGGTGGCAAATGTAAGGAACGGGGTAGGCATCCTTCTTTGAACACGAGTTGAGCTTTCGAAAGTCGATGAAAAATTGAAATTTACGTCTTTCTTATGAGCCAAATAGACAGGGCTTGACCACGGACTACTGGATCTCTCAATCACTACTATCTTCAGCATTTCTTCGACTTGTCATCGATAAACTTTTGTTTGTACGGAGACACTGGATAATAGCGTTGTTTGATTGGTTGAGTTCCTGGTCCTAAAATAACTTCGTGCTCAGCTACTTTACAGCAACCGAGACCAAAACCCATCTCCGAAATTTATCCTTTGACCAAGGTATCCAATGCCACTCTCTTCGACGGTGTCAAGTTAACGAGGTTTTGAACATTACAAATCTAAGCCTGCAAGAGTAGTAGACTCAGAAAAATCCCAAAAGTCTATACTCAATACTATCTTATGGGATATTTCAGGCAAAACTACTATATACTATACGAGTCTTATTTATCAAGATTACAGGCGTCTGAATATAGCCTATGCTATTACACACCTGTCCATTCGCAACGGTACAAGAACTTGTTTGCATAATATAAGACCCAAGCTCAACATAATTCCATAACCTGGCAAACCTACTAAAGTACGACTAGCACCAGAATCCAGTAAACCTAACGTATAATAACCTAAAATATATATTTTTAAATAAGGACGTTGATCTCTTTGAGTGTGAGAGGCAATGTAATCTAAAAGTATCTTATTTGGAACATGGACATGGACATTATTGGTCGCTAAAGCAGTAAATCCGGAAGAAATCTCATGACCTAATGATTCCTCCGGGCATCGTTTCCCGCACTCGAACATTTTGTCACACAGTCACATTAGGTGTACCACAACGATAACAATGTGTTTTCCTGGGATTATTGCTCGACCCTATCGGCTATGGGAAGAGATTCTGCTTCATTCCGTGGACTCTCGACTGCCACGAACGCAAAGGCTCAACGAACTGTTGACGCTTCCTGGATGGAGGTATGTAACTTTCCACTTTATACTTCTTCGTCTCGAGCTTGAGACATTGTTCCTCGCGTTCTTCTAATATATTGACCACCGAAAGTTGGGTGGTGTAGAATGGCGACAAGATATCTAACTGTGTCTCTTCAGATAGGCTAACGCCTGAACAGGGCCTGCATACACGTCAAATAATCCACTATGCTCTCGGACGTATCTTGAGTTATTTCCAAGATCTCCTTAAATAGTCTGGTATGATAATCAGGAGGTTCGAAGTGAAGTCATAAAAAGTCAGACAAACCCTTCCAGTCATTGATTCTGTTTCTATTAGCTCTAAACCAATTCAAGGCTTTACCAGCGAAAAGATCGATAGCTGAATTGAAAAGTTGTTTATCGACGCTGCGAGCTTTACAAAGTTCGGTAACCCTTTCCAGGAAATTGTGGAAGGATAACTTGTGAGTATCCCCAGTAAATCTGAGATTCCACTTCTCGATGGTCTGTGCTTTCATAGGTGGCGAAGTCTGCGCAAAATGAAAATGAGTAAGTCGCGTCGAACAGGCTAACGGTGCGGAAATGCTTATATGACTTAACGTTTGGTTGTTTGGTATTGTAACGAAGATAGATAGATAGATAGGTAGTCGTCAGGTATTGTGCCAGAATTGTATATATATTTTTAAATATTGTGAGTTTCCGAACGCAGATTTCACCCATGATTTTTAGGATTTCTGCGGGTATTTCGCCTAGTCCAACAGCTTTTTTGGATTTTACGAGATTAATTGCAAAATTTACTGACTGCGGGAATCACAAGAAGTTTCTGGGCCATCGTTGGCATCTGTTTCGGGTGTGCCTGGACGTTGATCAAAGAAAAATAATTCCTGAATATAATCTGCACACTTTCCTTTATTCTCAATTTCGACCACAGGATGTCTTTGACTATTTCAGATATTTCCAGACGTACGACACTTGGCTATGCCAGTGACTTATTTAGTCTTTTTATGAGAATTGTATAGGTCATGTCTAGTTCTTGGCATTTTTCGGTCATCCACTCTTATTTTGCTTCTCTTATTAGTATCCTTATGTCTGTATTGCCCTATATCATTTTATTTCCGAATTTTCGTCTCTTTTCCATCTTGTTCAATATTTACTCAGCCATTCATGGTCTTCTTTTCTCTCTTCTGGCTTGATGCCTTAAAAATCGGTTGCACATCTCTTTAATAGATTGCTTCCATTCCTGAGGAGATTACTTGTGTAATTTAGTGCCAAAACAGACATCGAGCCTAGGAAAATCTAGGTAGAACTCTCTTAGTTCCTCCTATTTTGCATAATTGTAATGTCAGATGCAATGATGGATCCTTCTGTAGAAGTGGCAATTCACAAACCGTTGTAATTAGTTTGTGGTCCAAATAGCGGTCCAACTGTAATTGCATACTGGCTAGGATTTATGGTTAGAAAAAGATCTAGGAGGGCGGAAAATTTGCCCATCTCTGAGATCCGAGTTGGATCGTCTACAAGTGGAGTAAGCTTGCAGCTGATGGCCAATGCATCACCTTCTCTACCTTCGTTGTCGGTCTTGATGTGGTGATTGAGACAATTGGTGTTATGGGCATTGAAATCTCCCAGAACGAATATTTCTGAATTGGGGTGGTAGATCTGCATTGAATAAAAAGTGGTAGTTAGTGTTGTAAAAAAGCTTTGGTAGACTCTATCGCTCGGAGTGCGATAGAGACAGCATGAACATAGTTAATCCTTTGGCAGTGAACTTGAGTCACATGACGGTTCGAGTGTGTCCTCGCGGAGACACGAAAGTTCGCTTTGGATAAAAAGACAGGTTCCGAACTTACATTTAAATAGGGAGTATAGGTCATAACCAGGGTAGAGGTAGTTTACTATTGTGTTTCTGTAAGGGCTAATATGTGCGGTCTATTTGTTTGTAGATGTTGGCGTACCGAATTAGTGTTTGTATTTAGGCCTCTTATATCGCAAAAATCTATTCTACATTGGTTCGGTATCCTTATTGTCTGTGAAACGTTGCATGAAGGGCCCCTCAGCGCCACCCGTTCGTCCGGAGATCCGGATGACCGGGGAGTTTACCTCCGGAATGTTTTGATCCTGGGAGTGCCATCACCTCCATATATTTCTACTGTCAAACCTGAAACCACCAGCGCCGTAGCGGAACGTGATTCGGAAAAACACTTAGTGCTCCCCATTTCTGGTGGGGTGGTCCGCCATCGGACGATGCGAGAAGGCTTATGCATCTACCACCTAGGGCCGCTTCCACTGGAAGCACCGGCTTCAGACTTTTTCCTATAGTGGTCCCTAGTCTGAAAGGGGAGAGAATGTGGTTTGTTGGGTCACTCCTCAGTGATCAGCTCCAGACATTGTACTTTGGTGTTCTCCAGTGTATTATGTCTTTGACTCTTTACTTGTCATTTATTAACTTTTGAAAAAAAAATTTAACCACCCTGTATCTCATTACATTTTAAAAGACCCGCTTAAAAGTAATTTATTAGGTTTACTAAACTACAATCACAATTTGAAACGGAGTTGCATTATTAAAGAGATTTGAGACATTTAGATTTTTGAGTCTCCCTGTATATAATAGAAATAGTATATTATTTTATATGGAGGAAAAGTGATACTTTTCATGGCGCGCTCGTGTTTAACAGCCGAACGGAGTGAGGCTGGTAATAGAGAGCAAGCCATGAAAAGTAACTTTTCCTCCAAATAAAATATGCTGTTTTTTCTTCAAATGTCGACAAATTAATGCAAAAACATCTCTTTTTAATAGTAATAATATCTAATTATTATTAAAGATAAATGGATTCGCAAGGCGGCTTAGACCACGGTCGTAGGTGGCCTTGCTTAGACCGGTGTCGGTGAATATAATGTAACATAAAGCTGTCAGTGGACACTGTCAACAATAATTATTTTTTTAAGATTGCGTCTCCGATTGCGTTTTAATTCCGTATTGATAAGCAGTTATTGAGTAAGTTCGATTAAATAATAACCAATTTGTTCCTAAATTAGTGATTTTTAGAAATGCAGTCACAAATTGAGTGATAAATACAAATTGTAGTTTAATAAATCTTGAGTTGTTGACGCTTATTTTGTTTGTCTGTTTGTATTGTATCTATGTTGCTATGACAACACTTTTACCTCCGCCGGCGGAAAAGTGAAAAGTAAAGCTCCGGCGGAGGAAAAACGAAACTTCACGGCCGCCTACACAGTCGAGTAATGACGGATTTACTGACTTTTGAAGAAAAAATTTATTACCAGCAGGCTTTCTAATGAAATAGAACTTTTTCTGAAGAATATTTTTTAATCAATAAAAAAAATCGCATTTGGTAGGAAGGTACCAGGACACGCTGTATATAGCAACTTGTTGACTCATCTTGTAAAAAATTTGCGCTTCTACATATGATTCGGATAAGCATATAAATAGAATTGAACGCATAAAATAAATATGCCTTGTAACATGTAAGATATTTTTGCTTCCTACGAGGTTATGTCCCCAAAACGTTCAAAGCCAAAAGCACTAAACTCATACAAAAGATGATTACGGAGACACCTTATTTATCTAATAAAACTGGTTTCTGTAGATGCTAATTGAATTGTATAAACAAGGCTTTATAATTTTTTAGTAATGTTTTGGAAATATATGCGAGAGAGGCCAGTATAATATCTACTTTCGTATGACAAAGAATAGAACATTAAAATAATAACGTGCCAAACTAAAAATATAATAATTGATAGTTGTGTTTTAAAGCGATAATTACGGTGTTGGATTAAAGTTAACGGGCAAAGAAAATATGAATTTCAATCGTCGAAGGTATTTTACTTGGGTAAGAAAGATTGTGCAAACTTTGCAAATAAATAAATGAAATATATATATTTTCTGTTTTGACCGTTTTTTACGACAGTATGGGGTCATCAGTGTAGCCCCAAACTGGTTACTTAATCAATAATTAATCAACTGAAGCTCACATATGTAATAAAGGCACTTGTCCAGTAAATAGTGTCTCTTAAATACTTGTAGAGCCTTTATGTTTATCAAATTTTTCGTTAGTTTATTAAAAAAAAATCAAACAATTCACCCCGGAGAATCATTTGATACTTTTAACCTAGAAAACGGTATACGAAAATCTGTATACCCCGTTGCGTATTAACATTATGGTACTCATTATTGCTAATAAACTTCTATTTATGATTAAACATTTGAAGCGTATGCTCTCACAGTGAAAATCTTAAAATTGCCAAACAATCCGCTGCAAGATGTCCTTCTCGTGACACCAAAGACGCAACGTATCATTCTCTTCTGTGCTGACAATATCTTATTGAGTCAAGAGAAATTTTCCCAAAAACAAACCCCTTATCGTAATCTAAAACCTGCTTGTGCAAAATAATCGCTTAACAGCTGATTTTGTGTAAGTAATATTCTCATAACATAAAAATTCACAATCCTTCATCTTTGCTTTATATAAAAAATTAATTTTGGATTCATATAAAAAATTAATTAATGTTTTCATCATAAAAAAATAAATGTTTTGAAAATGATTCGATGTGTGATCTGTAAGTTTCAACAATAGGTATGTAATTTTAATTATTTCATAAAAAGCAAAACCAAAACTTTATCAAATTGAATAATGAAAGTTAAAGCAAATATTCAAATTGTAATCCGCTTGACTGGATATATTTTCGTCTGTGAATTTTATGGATGGCATGCTGAATATAGTCCTTGGGTGATGGCCCTAATCTCCCTTATTGACGTAAAACTTCAAGGTTTTGTGGTGTGTTTCGATAAAGGCGATTTTAAAGAAGTCGTCAAAGTAATTTAGAGGGTTTAGACTTGGGCTCCTAGCTGGCCAACGTACGGGCCCTTTGTTTCCAGTCCATTTATTAGGGAACAATGCACCAAAGAACATTTTACTTCAATAATTCGTTTGATTTGCACAGAAAGGTCTACACATTCGGTGATTACTTGAACTTTGTTGGCTGAGAATGAACGAATTCAGTCCATTACCAAATAGACTTCTTTGAATATGTGCCGTAATAATGAAATGCCAATATCATAGTTTGAGTTTATGATCAAATCATTTGAGTAAAACTGGTGATAATTTTCAATATAACTCGAGAACTGGATCTCTAGAGTGTATAGGATCTAGTTTTGACTCTGGCATATATAAACACGATTGAGCAGTTAGTTTGCTCTTCTTATATAAAACATGCCTAAGTTTATTTAATAGCTGACACAGAGTGTAAACTTAATTAATCAAGAATTTCACATACTTTACCTAATCTAGTTATGTTTTTAATCCATAAATAAACAGAGAAGCAAAATACGTGCTGATTATATACTTTATCAACTAAATACTAATTATGTTTTGAATTACCAATCTCGGTGTATAAAAATTTTAATCTAATAATCGGCGTACCAGAAAAATAATCATGAGTAAGAATTATAATTGCTATAGTTTACCCATTGGTAAGGGAGAGTGGGGGAATGGTGCGCACTTAAGCGGAAACTGATCTGGTGGCTACCTTTCTTACATTATAGAAAACTTAAAGCTAGAAATAGAAGACCCAATTACCAGACTATCAATAAGTATTATCTTCATTCCTGTAGGTTTAACCATATTTGAAAAAAAATAATGAGAGTATAAAGATGCACTTGCGCACGATTCCCCAACCTGGCGGGTAATGATGCGCAAGAGATGGGTAATGATACGCATCAGAGACAGACGGCAAAATAAAAGAGAAAGAGTGATTTAGGCTACATATTTACTTTAATAATACTAAACAGAAGTCACATTATTTTAATAATTCTTAACAGACGTCACATTTGTAGTTGCCTGCAGAATCTGCACCTGTGCACTGAGCGTGGTTCCATGTAGCACAAAGCACACATCGGTACCATAGCTCCCTGTTTTTGCCGGTGTCCCCACAAATAGAACAAGTCTCGTTAGGTTCCTTAGGAGCTTGTAAGGGTGGTGGTATAAAACTTAATTCTATATCATCCAATTCGTCATAATCGCAGATGTCCGACAAATCTTCCTCTGAAGAATCGGATGATTCAGGTTCTGGCATCTTCTTTTTTTGTTTGCCTTTATATTTTTTTCCTGGAGGCTCGTCAAAACATTTACGGATAGTGCCCTTCTTTAAAGCATTCTGCTTTCTTTCATTTTCCTTTCTCTTCATATTTTCTTCTTTTAATGTTTTTTTCTCTTGTGCTTCATCCAGTTTGTCTTTATGGGCGTGCTTGTTAGTATTTGTGATCGTTGTTTCTCTCTATGTTTTCTATTAGCTGTTTTTTTGACTGCTTGCTTCGGTATGGGAGCCATAGCGAAGAACGAGTTTTGTTTTGACGTACTAGGTTGAGGTTCTTGATTGGCAACTGATAAACTCGGCTGAATATTAGGTAACGAAACTTCACTATTTGTCATGGGAGAAATTGGATTCGCTACTTCCGGGACAGCTTCAGTTGTATGATTCAGCACTTGGTTGGCGGGGGCAAAGTCATCTTCATCAAATCTGTCTGGGTTTAATGGAAATATTCCCGAGGTTCGAAAACCTGATACAGCTTTTTCAATCATAGCTACTTTCATAAATGCATTATTCAGGAGTTCAGCGACATCATATTCTGTAATCTTCGTATGACCAGTTGTTGATAGGTATAAGTCGTACTCCCTATAAAGGGCATTTTTTAAGGGACTGAAAAAAGTAAGGTCCAAGGGTTGAAGATGATCTGAGGTATGTGGGGGCAAGGACACCATGTGAATATTCTTCTCTCTACAGAAATTATATGCTGGAATCGAAATATGACTACAGTGATTGTCCAGAACCAAAAGAACAGGATCAGTGTCTGAAGGCTTCACGTACTTTTCAAAATGAAACAGCCACTCGACAAACAGCTCCGAATTAATCCAGCCATTTTTTGAACACTTGTAGGAGGCTCCGACTGGTCCGTTTTTTTTCAGGGTATCTGACATTCTCTGTCTGGGATAAATTAGCATGGGAGGGATATAGTTCCCAGCCGCGCTTACGCAGAAAACTGCTGTTATGGTCCTCCCCCGTTCTCCTGAGGTAGCGGCTCCCACTTTTTTGACACCTTTTGGTCCGTAAACTTTAGGACATTTCTTTTGGACTGTCGTAATTTCAGTCTCGTCCATATTGTATACTCTGTTTGCTTCGAATTTAAATTTTTCTAGCAGAATTCGAAGATTTGAATAGAAAGCTTGAACAGAATCTCTATTGAACGAAGCAATTCTGTTCAAACTGGTCCCTTCTGGCTGTCTAAGGGTAACCTCAGGTACTCTTTTCAAGAAACCGTAAAGCCAATCTTTCCCCGCTAACCCCTTTCGAGGATTGAAATTATTTTTAATATTTTTCTCGTCTGCATATCGAAATGCGAGTCTTCTTAACCCCTTGGGTGTCAAACCAAAGAATACTTTTGCCAGTATTGAAACATATTCTTTTAGTTCGTCTTCTGTTTCTTTCATGAATATCGGTTGGTGACCTAAACGAAGTGGTTGATGTGCATCTTCTGGGAGCTTCAAATATTTTCTGAGGGTTGACTCAGGAATTTTAAAATTTCTTCCTGTTTCTCTAATTTTTTTGCCATCATCTTTAATGGCGCTTAGAGCCTTCTGCAAGTCTTCGTCTGTGTATGACAATATTTCTGTCGTTCGATTATAACTTAGTGGCATCTGTAAAAAAATGTATTTTTTAGTAAATAT
>MU182125.1:383425-422394 GCA_016904865.1 Pissodes strobi
ATTCGATGCATTGAAACGTGATGCATCTTGTGAAACAAGTGTTTTTTTCTGATAATTGTATGTGCTACAGACATTTTCAAAACACAACGACTTATCAGTAAAATAATATCAGAATACAAGGAATAAATAAATTCGGCAAAAAACTGCCTTCCATTCTTGATAAGTAACTAACAGAGGCCTTCAAGATTGTTGTTGGTGCGCCAAGTGTACTATTTTAGTACAAAATAGTGGACAATGAGCAAGCGTATTGTAGTATAACCCACCCGGGTCTGTTCAACATAGTTGAATGAGATAAGTTGTGCTTTGTCTTTATTTTGCCAATGATCGTCAAAATAGATTAAAAAAAAATCAATACCTACGTTGTGTTATTATTATATCTTACACAATTTTTAATTATTCGGATTGCGCTTCGACTAAACACAATTAGGGAAATTTGAGGGAAAGGTGCATCATGTAAATCAAACCACAGATTCCTAATACGCCTAATTTATTAAAGAAAAGCGTGCCGGACTCAGCCTGGAATTCACGAGGGGAAAGAGTACGGCAGAGAAACCATCGATCTAAATTCCTAAACCAAATTATGCTGTATAATCTATTAGTATTATAATTAATTAAATTACTGTCTCCCGTACCACAATTTGTAGTTCTACACTTGTAACAATACATTTAAAACTGAAGAGATAGCTCTTCGGTCGGGAATCGAACCCGAGTCTCCCGCGTACCAGACGCGGATGTGATAACCACTACACTACCGAAGAGGGGTGCTAGTTAGCCAGACGCCGCTGGAGGGTACTGAGGTCCTGGTTACGGAGGCTACTCAGCTAAAGTTGAAATTAGGGCCAATATCTCTAGAATGATCATTACATTTATAACTAGGATATTCTTCCGTCAGGGTAGGAAAATATTAGTAATTTCACAAAAGCTCTTACTTGCAATCACAGTCATACTAAAACCAAAATTCCAGCACGAAAAGGCAGCAAACAATACATTTTTGTTTTCATTTAAAGCAGTGTTGTTCACAGCATAAAACGATTTCATTTAATATACACCATCAAATATGAATTATCAATGAGAATAAAAGAAATAATTGTGCAAATTATGTCAATAACAATATCAAAATATATCCATATGTTATGCCATCAAATATTAATTATCAATGAAAATAGAAGAAATATTTATGCAAATTATGTTAATAACAATATCAAAATATATCCATCTGTTATGCAATCAAATATTAATTATCAATGAAAATAGAAGAAATATTTATGCAAATTATGATAATAACAATATCAAAATATATACACATGTTATGCCATCAAATATGAATTATCGTTGAGTATAAAATATATAATGGTACAAATTATGTTAATAACAATATTATAAGTTTCATTTTACCGACTTGTAATGACATATTGCAACACAAAAGCAAAACAATTCACTAAAATAAACCGTACACTCCGCTGGCTTCTGACTCTCTATTTTCCGTTCTCGAGCAATATCTTTCGGATCTTCTCCAAAAAACCTCGCAAAAACTCGACTTCAATTTATGACTTGATTTATCTTTTACATGTATAAAGGGTGTCTAAAAATATACACATATATAGAGTGTCTCAAAAATGATTGTATCAGGTCTAATGAAATAGTATTTTAAAGAGGTGGGTTATCTCAGTATATGTGCGATCTTTGTGCGGCGAAAATACACAAGGAGTGTGCCTGCTTATCTTCGTCAGAGGTAAGATGTATGCCATTGCAGAAAAGAGTTTTAGCACTGCTGTGCGTTAAGTGTAAGGAGTTCTAGGGAAAAACACCTGAAATGATTGATATAATGAATGAAATGAAAATGAACTAGAAAAGAAATTAATGAAAACAAGAACCAACAAATGGCCGCATACTGTGATATTGCAAAAAAGGATTATAAAATGGGAGATAAACCCTCTCAACTACCTACGTTGATAATTAAATCAAAAACAGGCTTGGACTCCACAAGAACCTTGCAATTAATCCAAGAAAAAATAAATTCCAATGAGCTGAAAATAGGTGGTAAAAATATTAATAGCACAAAAAATGTAAATGTAATTGTTAAATGTGCAACAAAAGAGGATTACCTCCATTTATCGGATTTTTACCAAAATGACTTACCATCAACTTTATAATTAAAAATAATTTTTAATAAGCTCACTTAAAAAAGCTGTTGAAACAAAATTAGGAAACACAATTAATGCCAATATACGAAAGAAAAAAGCCTAGGGTAAAAATAATAGAATAATAGATAGAAAACATTAGACAACAAAATAATTGGATACGACAAGAAGATGAACTTACAGTCACTTACGTTAAAAAAATTAACAAAAAAAATACTCTACTATTTTTATGGAATGTAGTCCAGAAACATACTGGAGATTAAAGACCTCTGGAGTGGTCTGCATTGAGTGGAACCATTGTGCGGTATATGAGGATATCCCGTTTACAAGATGTTATAAGTGCCAGGGCAATAACCATAAAAGCAATGCTTGCACCAATGGGATTGTATGTGGGGTTTGCGCAGGTGAACATGAGGCAAAGACATGTAATAGTGGTTATTATAAATATTCTAACTGTAGCTCAGCGAATGAAAAATACCATCTAAACCACAATGAGGAACATGCAGCCATGGATACTAACTGTCCTTCAACAAAATACTTCCTTAAAAATATAAAAAAAAAGATAGACTATGGTGAATAATGGTGATTATCGATCATGACGATATTCTGAACAACATGGAAAATGAGGACAATATATTAACAAATACGGTAGACCGAGATACGTTGCATAGTGATGTAGATATAAAAACTAATATTTTCAATCTGGTACATCTAAACATTAGAAGTGTAAAGAAAAACTTTGATAACTTAATTATTTTACTCGAAAGTTTTAATTTAGGTTTTACAGACATAATTGTATTGAGTGAGAGTTTCTAAATATGCTCTAATGAAAGTTTTAATATTAAGAGTTCCGAAACGTTCTATACTAATGCCAAATATAATAGAAATGATGGTGTAATAGTTCTGGTGAAGCCTGAATTGGAAACAATATTCTCCACGGTAATGCTTCCAAAATCGCAGACAACTGTAAGTAGAATAGTATGTCATGTAAAAGATAGGACCCTGAGAATAACAGCAGAATACAAACCGCCTCCAATTTCTAAAAAAATATTTATCCAGAATTTAGAGGATTTCTTAGATACAATTAATAAACAACAAATAGACATATTTACTGGAGATGTTAATATAAATCTATTAAACACTTCGGATACTGATGTAATTAACTATACAACTGTTATGTCCCAAATGGGTTATCTGTCTTATATAAATGCAGTGACTAGACCAGACACTAGCACTAACATAGACCATAATATATTCTTAAAATGTAAAAACATTCTTAGTTTAGAATTAAAACCATTTGTTTTGGACAGCCGTGTCACAGATCATTTTACGGTAATTAAATTAATCTAACTAATCAAAAAAACTTCTAGCTGAACAAGACTGGACAGTAATAAAAGACATAGATGACTCTGATAAAGCAATGAAAACTTTTCTGGATATTTTCGCTAAACATGAGAAAGATTCGGAGATCAATAATAGGGTTTACAAAAGACACAAAAAACTTAAAAATTGGATTAAAAACGGGATAATTTCTTCAATTAAATATAGGGATAAACTAGAACGAAAACTAATAAAAAATTATAATGAGGAACTTGAAAAGGAATATAAAACATACAGAAATCGTTTAAACAAAATAATAACTACACAAAAAAAAACTATTATAAAAATTAAATTAGCCAAAACAAAAATGACAAGAAAAAAACGTATCAAATAATAAAAGACGCAACTAACGAAAAACTTACTGAAAAAAATCACATTAAAATAAGTAATCACATCGGGGACGACTTTTAAGACGACCTCGAAATGGCTGATTTCTGTAATCAATATATAACAAGCGTTGGTATCGAGATGGAAAAGAAAATTCCGCAACCTAGCAAACCACACAATTTACAAAGCACAAACAAACAATCTATGTTTCTGACCCCTCTTAGACAAAATGAATTAATAAAACATATTCACAATCTTAAAGATAAAAGTTCACCAGGTATTGACGGCATATCTGCCAAACTGATTAAAGACACCCATGTAGAAATTCTAGAACCCCTTCTTCATATATTAAACCGAATTTACGAAACCGGACAAGTACCTTCTAGCTTTAGATTGACAGTGGTTACCCCTATACATAAATCAGGATCTAAAAACGTTATAAGTAACTACCGACCAATCAGCTTAATTACACGTTTTGCGAAAATCTTTGAAAAAGTCAAAAAATAGACTATTGAACTTTTTTGTGACAAATAATATTTTATCGGATAGTCAATATGGGTTTTTGCCTGAACGAAGTACGGCAGACGCTTAGACAGATTTACTTCGGATGTTACTAACCATCTAAACAATGGAAGGAAATGTCTTGGTATCTTCATTGACCTAGCCAAGGCATTCGATACAGTACCACATAACAAGCTTTTTGAAGTATTGGAACCTCATGGGGTGAGGGGAGGTTCGATGAAGCTAATGAGGAGTTATTTACAGAATAGACGCCAAATTGTTAAAATTAATAACGTTTTAAGCTAAGAACAAATAATAAAAATAGGAGTACCGCAAGGTACAGTACTTGGCCCTGTTTTGTTTATATCTTACTTAAACTCTCTTCTTAAAATTAAAATAGATAATGGTACAATTATTTCATATGCAGACGACACAGCTTTGCTTTTTGATGGTCCAGATTGGAACCAAACCAAAAAATATGCCATAGAAGGACTCAATAAATTAAAAAACTGGTTGGAGACATATAAATTGAGTTTGAATGTAACGAAAACGAACTACATTGCATTTTCTCTCACTGGGGCAAATAGACCTGAATTCTCGTGCTTTTCAATTGACAATAACAATCAAATAAAAGAAACTACTGAAACAAAATATCTTGGAATATACATTGATAAAAATCTAAAATGGCATGTGCATACTGAATATTTGGCTAACAGACTTAAAAAAATTAATATATAAATTTTATATCATAAGAACTTTTTTAAATATTAAGGAACTTATTATCATTTATAAGTCATTGGCTGAATCAATCATAAGATATGGGATTTTGGTATGGGGGGGACTATACAACAATGCTTTACAAAAACTAATTATTGTACATACATAAATATATTTTAAAAACTATATATAACAAACCAAAGCTTTTCCCTACTGAAGAACTATTTACAGAACAAACAACCAACATAAGGACATTATACATTTCAACAATTTGTTCATACATACACTTTCATGATCATATTAAAATCAATATAAATCACATTTATAATACAAGATCTAGAGCAAGAGGAAACTTAAGCATTCCAAATAATTTAAAAGGCATAAATTTAAGATTCTTTGTTTATCTTGCGCCAAAAACATATAACCTTCTCCCTTCTGTAATAAAACATACAATAAATAAGAATAAATTTAACAAAGACTGCATTAAATACGTTCATAATCATTGCTATATCTTCTCTAGTCTATTCTAGTAATTTATCAGTCTCTTGCACAACTGTTGTAAATAAGCGCTTTCATGTGGATAGTACAAGTTTTTCTTTTCTTTCTTTTTTCTTTCTTTCTTTCTTTCTTCCTTTCCTTTTTTTTTCTCAAAGTATGTGCAGCATACTTAGTGTATTAAGATAGTTTAATATTGTTCTGTTATTAGAATTGTAACTTAGATTATTAAAAAATGTTGTAACATATAACGCACGCAGGTGTAACTCTTACACCTAGGCGTTAACAAAAAATAATATTTTGAAATCATGAACTATCTTCTATTGTAAACAACCATTTTGTTACTATTATTAATAAATGTGGTAGGGATGCAGGGTGCACTGATCCCTCCAAATAAAAGAAAATTAATTACAAGATGAAATAGTATAGACGGTATTATATTAAAGAGAAACACAACCAATTGTCAAAAAGTTACGTTGCGAGGCAATTTTTCTATTTTTGACTTCAAAATTTAAGAGCTCATGCTGTTGAAATTCATGTTATATTTTTTTTTTTAACAGAACTTAGTCGCTTTAAACACTTGAGGTCCAAATTAACTTTGAAGTTTTTTTTTTAGTTTTATTACTTTTATATGTGAGTAATAAAACACAAAACATCAAAAGAAAAGAAAAGAAAATATATTATATAAAAAATATAATTAAATGTTCCAAATTTGGAACATTGGTCTACTGAAGACTATATATGGAACTGAGCAAAACAATTATTTCTTTATCTATTAAATCATAAACAAACTTTACATTTTACACAAAACGTTCGTGTTTTTAGTCCACAGTTGGGTGTTTACATCTTTGACGTTTTTCTTTCTCACATGGCAAATGGCCGACATTATCTGTTCGCACATCAAATTGAGGCATAGGTTTGGTAGCATTTCCCTTCTTCTTTTCTTGATATTCTCGTTCTGCCTACTACTGTACGCCTTCCTCTCTCTTTATAATTTCACTTGCTTTTCCATGGAACACAATGCTTCAGCTCAAGCCCAACGGATCCAAAACATCTTTTTTCTCTAATTCTACTTGAATCATATCTTATCTGTACCTCAACCATCCATTGACCATTGCTAGATCTATGAAATGACAACTTCTTACTTCTTAGGCCTATCCGATAGTATGGAATTAACTCATCTAACAAATCAAGCCCACCCATGTAATTGTTGTATGGTTTGATCATGTTTGGACGAGGTATTTCTACAACGATCTTTCTTTGGCGATCAAATCTTTTACACTATCCATTGGCATTGATCCACAAAATGTGCTGGTAAGACACACACTCTTATTGTCATACCACTTCAAAGCTCGGATTTCAATACGGTCCATGTTGGCTCTGTATTCTTCACATGTGCATCCACCCATCTTTTTCATTTACTTATCGGTTGAGAATTAGATGTCGGTCTTTTCTAACAGATTCCAATCAAAATAATCCATTTTTATAGAGGGATGTCATCAAATATATAGATGTAATCCAGTTATTAAAAAAGAGCAGATGGTTTTCATGTTTAGGTATTGAGGATGCCAGGCACAGGGCAATATTACTACTAGCTTCAATATCTTCTTTACCAGGTGCGCGCAGAAACTTTCCCGCGTATATTTCGAAGCCATGAGTCAATCCATCATGACCGCAAAAAAAAACAAATATTTTATATCCCTACTTATTCGGTTCCTTAGGATTATATTGTTTCAAAGCGGATCTTCCTTTATAAGGCACAATTTGTTCGTCGACACATGGCATTTGGGGTTTTCTAAGTGCGTAATAACACGTATAATTTTTAAAACTTATCATCTCTATTTTCTGGAAGTTGGCATTTTCATTGAAATGCAAGTTCTTCTTTATGTTTTACCAACTGTTTCTCGACAAGACGTCGTCGGTCACTTGGGACCACGCCGCAGACCAGTATAGTCTGTGCCGTGGTAGACCAAAAATTGACATGTAAGCAACAGTACCAATAAATGCTTCTAACTCCAGACGTGTCACTTGAAGAATTTTGTTTGGGTCTTGTTGTACCATATACGAATTACTACCACAATATGATCTAACAAACTACTCCGAAAAATACAGCTGAAAGTAGTGAATAGGTCTACCTATTTCTGGAGATTCATCATTTGCAGTTACAGCAAAAGTGGGGAAAGCGACTGGGTTTTCATTTTCTTCTATTTTGGGCCAGTTAAATTTTACTTTTTCTTTTGTGTTCGCTAGTAATCTTATATGACCAAGAATAAGTCTAATAATCTCTTACAAGTACTTACTAGAAATATGCAAAAGTTGCCACTGAAACCAACGGTTGACGGCAATCAGATGTTTGTCGTAAATAACGAACTTAACCTTAAACCAAACGTCACGAGATGGCGCCAGATGCACCTTATGTGTATTTATCGTCCGTTCCAAGTGTGGAACAATGGTCTATGATACAATAATTTTAAGTTTTATTGTCTCGTTTGCTTTATAAGCCAAATATTCATTTGTTCCAAATAAGGAATATTAGCCTTTAAGAGGTCAAGGAAAAGGTGTGCTTTATATTCAGTTAATATTGGATAGTTTTCTTTATGATGCTTCTAAATGTAGTAGTTTTAATGCTTTAACTTTAAACCTAAAAAAACGATAATTGCTGTTCCATAAAGACGTAAGACATTTTTAATAGTTTTATTCGGATGAAGCAAGGCAATTCAAGTAAAAATGCAAACTTGGGTTTTTTTAATAGAATATCTTGGATATTTTACATATTTTGAGTAGCTGTCTTATGCTGCTTACTAACGAAGTTTTGAATAAATCCAAGAAACATTCAGGTTAAAATGCAAACTTGTTTTGTTAATAGAATATCCTGCCTATTTTGGATATAGTGGATGGCACGCTTTATGCTGCTAGTCTTTTTATTGGTTTCGTAATATTTGTTAAATTTGTTTATCCACGTGCACCAACTTTTGCTAATACAATAATGGTTTTATTATAACTCTGTAATAAAGAGCGTACATTTTGTCTATATTAATAACAAGTATATGTATTTCACTTCACTTCTTGATGAGTTTAGTTCAGAACGTGAGATGTAGAACTAATACTAACCCGATAATGAAATGAGGCTTTAGTATGCCCTAAATCGACACAACCGCATTTATATTTATGACATTGAGATTCAATTGATTTAATTTCAAATTATCGGTTCTCACATTAAATGCATGCCACACAAGACACGAATTAGAAACAAATTATAGGAGCATCTAACGCCATATGTTGCGTTTCTCAATGACTCTTAATTTCCAAGGAAAAATATGTTACAAAAGCATTTACAAGCTGAGAAGAAGTAGTGAATAAAACGTAATTACGATCAATAGATGTTTTTTCTCGTGCCATTGAAGTGAATAAGAGGATATTACTCGTCATACTTTTCATTCAATTTGGCACAGTATATCAATCAATAAACGGATACTACTTATCCCAAACGACTACTTGTCTTGAGCTATCACTGCTAGAGATGGGCACATGTATTAATGTTTACACCGGATTTTTCTTTAGATCGATAAATACTCATTATAAAATTGTTAGCATAATCGAAAAGGAAGATTGTAAAGAAATTGTATCATTTGTTTGAAGAATTTATATTATTTTGTTGTTTTTGACATTTGTTATTTCAGTTTTAGACAAAGTTTCCTTTGTTGTAGATATGCTCTATATTGGTGTGGAGAATTCATGTTTATGAAATAAATTGTCATCTGCTATACCAGTTGAGTCTTACTGAGATATTCAATTCAAGGCCGCTTAGCCTTGCCCCAGAGTGTTAGTTACAGAATCACTAATTTAGTTACCCTAAAGAATCCGATAATTCTAAGAGAACGTAAAAAAGCTCCTGAAATTTGCTAGATTCATATTTTAACAAAGTGCTCAAGCTTTTTATTGTTTTACTATCTTTAACATTAAAATTGCATTATTTGCTGATCAATTTGGCTTGAAGATTTCTTGATTTTGACAACGTTGACAGATTTGTTCCTTAAAACGGCAAGTATTCCAAGTTCTCTTAGGTTTTCCAGCTTCCTTGGGGTCACTAACAAAAATTGTTATAAAACTTATAGAACAGAGCTCATGAGGTTTACGAATATAAGATTGATTTCTTGAAAATAGCTATGCCTTGGCTGGCAAGTACGACTAAAGTAGATTTTTCAGACTGTAAAGCAAAAAAATCGGCAATTCGGTATTTTTAATTAGAACTATGAGATTTGTTGGTATGTTCTGTTCTTATTCTCATTTCTTACTGTACAAAGATTTGGTTGCTCCAGGTTATTCGTTTTTCCAGCAACGACACTTCAGTGGTCTCGTGCCAAATTTCGAACTAGCTCACCTTGCATAAAAGACATCATCATTTCCAAAGTGCCTTATATTGTTTTTCTCGCAAATTTTCTCTTTTTCAAAAAAAAAAAATCCCTTTGGTGGTTAAAGGTCTTCTTCAATTATTTTCACTGGGGTTCATTCGGTTAGCCCTTTTTTTTGGGTATAAACGATTCGCTTCTCTTATTGTCGATTCCATACTAAAGGCACTCCTATTAGACAATAAGCTTAATCGTTTGGTGACGATTTTGTAACCGTCACTCCAACAGTTCTCTTCAACCTCTTCACAGAGTTTTCTTCAGCTTGCCCGCTTAGCTTCCTTTTTTTTGGTAACGTGGAAAATACTATTTACGTACACCGTCCCCAGCATTGGGAGGGTAGTGTGGAACTCTACCTTACAGGAACTATCCACTAAAAACCCACCATCATGATAGGATTACCAGCATTCTCCTACCACTTACGCCTACGGGCGTAATGCCTATTTAAGTGTTGTCTATTTTGATTTAGCCATAACTGCAGTTTTGCGCTTGCACCTCACGCATTTGTTATCATCTCTGATTTCTGTTATCCTCCATGCCCTATATATCATCCTACTCTTATCCTTCCTATTCCTACTATGTATGCTATTATGCTTTGTACACTATATACATCTTATCTTATCTTTCAACAGTGCTTGCTTTGCTGGTCATCTCCTATGTCTACCTATAGTTACATCTCCTATGTCTACCTATAGTTACTCTATACACAATCTCTATTTCGAAGTGAGTATTTAGCCATCGTTGACCAAACCCGCAAACATTCTAATTGTATATTTTGGCCTTTTATATCTTCTTCCTGTTAAGTCCTCCGCAGTCTCATAAATTAGTAGCCACTTGAAGTCTTCACATGGATGGCTTTCCAAGTTCTTATATAATTTCTCCTCTTTCTGCAGCAAGTGCTTAATCAATAGCCCCCATTTCAAATCCCTCTGTAGGCCGTTATTTCGTATAAACCTAACCATTGTGCTCTAGTCGCTCTTCTCACTAGCTTATTGTCGAAGGAGATGATCCTCTTAAGGCAGAATTTTGCGGCAAAGCCCCAAATCGATGAGCAATACAATATTTGCACCATACTGCTTTTACCATATGGACGAGTTGATGTGTTTAATCCACGTTAGTTTTGATCCCATAATAATTCCCAAGTAATTTACGTCCTCTCCCCATGGTATTTCCTGATTGTGAATTCTTACTTGGCTTCTTGTCTGGAGCAGCCTTCTCTGAAAGATTATGGCTTGAGTTTTAGCTGGATTTATCTTAATTTTGCTCTTGATGGTCCATTTCCCAAATGCATTTAAATTATTCTGCAACTTTCTCACTATTATCTCCAGATTTCTGCTCCTGCTCAGGATTATTGTGTCGTCAGTTAAAAGCCAGTGAATATACTTGGGTCTACAGTAAAGTCGCTTGTAAAAACACTGTGTAGTAACGGTCCCACCACGGACCCCTGCGAGACACCTGCCTCTATTTTCCTTTTCTGTGTTAGGTCGCCACTACCTTGACTTGAAATGTTCGATCATTAAGATAACTTCTGATCAGCTTGCACATTCTCAATGCTATTCCTAATTGCATCATCTTATATATTAAGCCCTGGTGCTAGAGCTTGTCAAGAGCTTTCTCAATGTCCATGTGCCATCTGCCAATTAAAACCTTCCGTGATGTACTCGGGAGTGTCCCGCCCGAAAGCCAAATTGGCCCGGTGGGATGACCTTTAACTCTTGTAGTACTTTAAGTAGCCTTTTCTTTATTACCTTTTCAATTATTTTACTTAGCGTAGGGAGAAGACTAATGGGTTTATAGTTGTCCGGAAACGTACGTTTTCTCTTTATTTGGTTTAGGAAAAAGTATAAGGCATGAGTTTTTCCCCGCACTGGGGAAGTAGCTGCACTTCATAATTGCGTTGGCAATGTTTGCCATAAAGGCAAAGGCTTTTTTGCCATCTAGGCAAGGGGCTTATTTTGAGATGTTTTACTATTTGCTTGATATCCATGCCCAACGTAATGTTCGTTTTTCCTCATTGACTTTAAAATGTCCAAGTGTCTTATTGTTCTTTTTGCGCTTCTCTCGTGTTCCTGTTCCTCATCATCATGTTCATTATTTCTAAATGTGTTCTCCAATATTCTTAAACGATTGATGTAACGAATACGGTCTAAAAATAAATTTTAAGAAAACTAAACTAATGATAATTACAAAGTTCCCATAAAATCATAACCATGCAAACGTGGTAGTAGCTAACTCTGCAATAAATAGAGAATGTGCAGGCATATAAATCTCTATAGGCCTGGATAGAACAATCCAGTGATCAAACAAGAGAGATACCTAACAACATGAATAGAGATAGCTAGATGAACATTTGTGAAGATGAAAATGTTATTTACTAGTCGGGATATTAAGATAGGACTTAGGGTGAGGAAGCTGCGCTGCTAGGTATTCTCCATGCTCTTGTATGGAGTTGAAGGTTGGACCCTCAAGAAGAATCACATGGACAGACTACAAGCCTTCAAAATGTGGTGCCACAGTGGAATGTGGCATATCCTCTGCACCTATAAGATCATTAATGCCGAAAAAGAAGGAAGCGTCAATTCTTGGGTCATATAATAAGAGAACCAAATACACTCTTCCACAGCTGGTAGCTCAGGGAAAGATTGGCGAGAGGAATAAATGTTGATAGACGTCCTGTGCCCTGGCTGAAAAATCTAAGAGACTGGTTTAATTGCGGCAATGTTCAGAAAGCAGTCAATAAGGTCCAGATAGCTGTGATGATAGCAAACCTCCGATAGGAGATGCACCGTAGGAAGAAGACGATGCATGACCTTACCGCTTACCCTTTTGCCGGGTTAAATACAATATTACCAGAACTTAGCAGCGGTAAATGAGTATGTGACAACAAAACCCACAATGAGAGACAAGTGGCTGAAGCATTTGGCATCTGTTGCTTGCTTAATTAACAGGCCAATCAACGCAGAAAGAATAGAATTTGCTGCTAATCTTCGATATTTTTTCTACCCATACATTTTCACATTATCAATGTCAATAGGCATTTCCGAACGAGCATGGCTCGATGATTAACTGAACCGATACTCAAATGTTGTTAGCTTAATTAAGGATATGTACAATGCACATATTGTAATCTGGTATATTGTGTCCATGTATAACTCAAGTGTACATATTGAATTCTCCAAACCACTTAAATAGTAATTATCAGATTGTATTCGACCTACAATTACTATTACAACTTGCAGATGAGAGTTTATAATGCTTTATATTAATTCAGCCATATACTCAAATTGAGTTAGAAGTGAAAGTAGACAAACCAATCGAATTGCAATCTTTATTTAGAATTGTTAATAGAGCTTAAAATAAAAGCAGCCATATTTCAAAATATGTCTGAATTATGGCACGTTTTCGTTACCAAGTTCAAGTAATTAACTAGCAGACATAGAATATTTATTTGTAATATTGCCGTAACAGGATTCTTGTAGGAAGGTAATCAATTTTAATTTTATCTTAAGTTAGCAAGCTACATGTCGTTAATTGGACTGCACAACTTGAGTTATTAATGTCAGAAAATATGTCTAAATATGTATTGGTGTATTAATAATACTAAGACTGGTTTATCTTAAAGAAAATTGTTTTCAATGTTTACAGGTGCGTTCGAGTTGGGAGAGTAAGCTACATGGCCATCTAAACGGGTGGAGTAACCGGGGCCACCGACAAAAATAAACTACAATTTTAGCAAATGTTAATGAAGACTGCAGAGTCACCGTCTTAATGAAATAAAATAAAGAGCAATAGGAGAAAATCTATTTAGCAATTTTACATTGATTGGTATTTTTTTCCTGGAGGGTAGATTTTTATATCTAGAACTTTATAACATTCGTAATATACAAAACAAGAAAACGGCTATGTCCGCTAATTGTGCTCCGAGATATCATGGATGTGCGTTGTCGCACTGACAGGAACTATTAGAGACACAATAATTTCCTAAAATGTGTATTGTTTTTTGTTCGGTGTACGTTGGACCTGAAGCGCTGTAGGTTGTAATTTTCGGGAAAGACGCTACTCGGAAGCCCATTCCAGAGCAAGGCAGTCTTCCAGACAAGGGAGCCACGCAACAGCGATGTCCTAGGTGTTCGCAACTGAATCATGTGTTGATGAGCGGCTTGTGTCTGACAGGTATTTCTGTTTAGCTCAACTCTGAGCGGAATTATAAGTGTCAGTACGTCCAAACACCTCCCGTAGCCGTTCGTATTGATAGTAAAGAGATAGGTCCAATGTTCAAGGCTATCAACGTATTTGGTCAACTCTTGGTCATCCACAAGACGGACTGCTCTCCTATGTATGGAATTTAATCTATATCTTGAGCAAGTATTCGGGTGCCGAGCTCCACACATGGCAACAGTACCCCAGAGATGGTCTTATCTCTGGACCTTATAGAGCAGTAAGAGCTGATGAGGTGTACACAATTTTGTTGCTCTTTAGAGTGCTCCTAGCTTTTAAGCAGCTGCCTTGACGTGATTACGCCAAGAAATGTTGATGCCCAGCAAGCTTATGGCTCAGGTCAGGGTCAGGTCCTGCAATGTTTGCTTATTTTGAGAAGACAGCTGCTTGAGTCTTTTCTACGCTAAACTAGACATTGTTCGGTGCTTGCGGTAGCCATACTGACGATAGCTTATGATGCCTGAAGCTTCGAGAAATTTTAATAGCTATTCGCTCGTTAGTTTCTCCATTGGACATGATGGTTTTTTACCTTCTCTGGAAATGCGCTCAAGTGAAGCGCATTTCTAGCTAGAAAGGAAAACATTCAGTTCGGTATGACTCGGAGAAAAGGCTGCATAGTGGAACTGTTAGTTCAGCAGCACATTTCTTAAAAACTATTGCGGGAACGCCATGCGATCCATTGGTACCATAGAATAACCGTATTCTGTGTTAGATAAACTATACAATAAAATTGACTACATCATTCGTAATTATTTAGATCTAGCTTTGCTGTGTACTTAAGCTAATATCATCGCTACCTTAAAGTGAATAATTCGGCATATTTAAAAAATATTAATATTCTCTATAATATGATGAAAAGTGAGATTGTGGCAATGAACGTGAAATTGCGTTGTTAATGTTAATTTAAGAGTAATAAACGCACATTTTATCAATTATTGAAAATAGCTCACGAATTACCTACAACTGGCACTGGTCATATGTTTTTAAGAAAAGGGATTTGCACAGAGCAAGCATTACTAAGTATAATCAGCAGCACATTCATACTCACATTAAATTTTATGAAGATCTGTGCCTATTTAGTTAGCAATTGTGACGTACTCTAATCATCCTTATTTATAATGCCATATAATTGAGTTTTGAAATAAATAGTGTATTCTAGAATAGTGTATTCTATTCCATTATAAGCCTAAATTGCCCCATAATGTACCCCCACTTTTTTAAGTCTTTTTCAAGGTATGAAATAAATTAAACTGACATAAATCGGTAAAAGAATATATATTTATGGAAGGGAGCAACTACTAGTTTTACATAAGCCAGTAAAGAAATTTTTTTATTAAAATAATAACATTTTATAAGGTAAGAAAAGTAGTTTACCTGCAGGCATCACAAACAATTTTTTTCTGAATCTGGCAACATCAGCACATTGAAGTGTGTCAACAATTATTGCATATCTGTCATTGTATTAGCAGCTCCTTAGGGCGAGATTGCGAGTACAGCTCAGAACAGCCCAAATAAGCAAGGTCTCAGTCTTTAGTAGACTATTCCCACGAAATTCTTTGCCGCTATCCTATTCTACTATAATTTAAAATGTAGTTTCGTGAAGTTGTTAAATATACTCCAATCCTCTCTTGTGCTGATGAAGTTTCACATATTAGTATGCCTCTCCTACTTAGAAAACAAGGCGCCTTATTTCTTTACTGGTGAGATCAAAAAATCTTGTGTATTTCAGTGTTTATCTTCAAGAACTCTGACATCATATCCTCTTCCCGCCATTGCTGCACTCGATCTCATTAATTCTATAATAAAAGTAACAAAAAGTGATAACTAATGTCAATCGGATCTCATGATGGCCCCCGGGAGCCATCACTGGCAAAACGAATCCGCCGTGACTGTAGATAAATTTCTTGCGAAATATAAACATAACCTCAAAATTGATAGTACATATCTATCTTAATTATTGCTAACATAACAAGCATTTAAAATAACAGTAATATTACATTAGAACTAGCCTCATTCATCTTGCGACAACAAATTCATTCATTTCTGTACTGTTTCGTCCGAAGAAAACCTATATACCTATGTTAGTTTAAGTTGCGATAAATGTCAATTGGGAAGGGTACAAGAAATATCATGACTTTACTAATAAAATGTAGGTCAATAGAATCTCTAATTTTAATTGTCATCTTGTATAGCAGACGCTATATTACTAATTTATTTTTCTTTATTTTCAGGTAAGGCTTGATGTTTTGCTAAGAAAGCGTCATTATGGCAGTCCTAGGATAATCACCAGATTTAAGGTTTGAAAGACTATTAATTATTTTAAAAAAAAGCTATCAAAGACGTGAATGTTATAGGAATTTTAATAAAAATTATTCTCCATTATACAGGGTGCATGCATCAACAACTTAAGACAACGTAACGTAATAATTTTAAAACGGGATACCCTTTTTAATTATACAGAAAATCTAAACATATTTGATTAAAAGAATAGTTTATTACTTTATTAGTTCATTAGCCTATTTATGTCTCTCTTAGGGAAATCCCAATCTAAATCGGGTTCGCGTGTTTAGGTGCGAAAGTAGTGTCACTATGGCCGTTTTGCACATGTTATTGGACCCAATATTCAATATTGAGGACGATGTTGTCCAAAGAGAAAAATATCGATATAAACAGGTACAATAATTTAGTTTCGTTTTTGAAGAGGCAATCGGAAGGGTATAAGGCCAAAAAATCAAAAGCATTTTCCAAAGAGAATGTCGAACATTTTTAAACCAATGCCAACGATCAAGACTTTGCTAATGAAGGTTGGGTTAGTCATCGGAATGGTAGAAGAGACGAGCTATGTCAAATGGCCGTTGAAGACGTTGCAGACAAAGGCAACATTTACTTGATTACTATACCCCATACTAAAGCAAAACATACCCGAGAATTTGTCGTTAACTGTGGTTGCATCAAAGGGATCAATTTATTGGAAATAATTCGAAAATATGACCGGCTACGTCCCGCGGGCATTACTATTGAAGTAGAAAAGTACCGCTGACTAAGAACCAATATCGGACAACTGCTAAGCCGAATTACCGAATTTGTTTATGTCTAGGCGATAGCGGTTTGATTTATATATCCGCGTTATGGTATACTCAAGTGTTATGGGTACATTATATTTGCCTCTAGATTTAGTCTTTCACAAGCCCGGTTTTTGTAAGCAATCATTTTTCGTTCATAATAAAGTTTTTTTTTACGTGAGTTTGTCATAATTTCTCTCAGTACAACCCTTTTAAAATCCCAACAGGTTATGGGACCAGACTCATTAAGTTACTGAAAGTTTTTTGGTATCGGGATAACGCGAAATTAAGTGCGACTATTGAGATAATAGTGCATTGTGTTTTTGTTGTTTATTGCCGTGAATTGTAGCCTGCCAACATGGAGGTTGGCAAGCCAAAAATTGATAAACCACGTGATTTAGACAATTGGACGCAATGGCGGATTGTTATTCAAACTTTATTGGATAGTGAGAATGCTTTGGAAATTTGTGAAGGGACGGAACATGTGCCAGTAGAAGGTTTTGCAGATTTTGAGAACAAACTAAGAAACTGGAATAAGAGGGAGAAGCTTGCTCGTAAGTTGATTGCAACTACACTTGAATCTAAACCGTTGCAGCTTATAATGAACTGTAAAACAGCACAATAAATGTGGACAAAATTGCATAGCATATATGACTTTAGATTGGAAGAGGCGCTAATGCAAAAATTTTTTTTTTGAATTTAACTGGAGTTCTGCAAGTAATATTGCGCAACATATATCCAGTCTTGAACAATTAGCCAATAAAATGGGTAAGTTGGGTGGCAAAATACCTGAATCCATGTTAATAACCAGAATATTGTCCACCTTGCCATCAAAGTTTAATTATTTTCACAGTGCTTGGGATTCTACAGAGACTTCGAAACGGACTTTGGATAATTTAACAACCAGGTTGCTTACTGAAAAGCTACGTCTTTTAAAGCAAGAGAGTGATGAAGAATCTAAAGTTGCGTTAGTGCCTAAGCTGAGCTTTAAAAAAATGGAAAGAAAAACTTCGGGAAGCCTCCTTCATTTGATAAGTTTGTGTCGCGTTGCTCGCTATGTCAGAAAATGAATCATACGTTTAAAGACTGTCCAGGTTGTTTTACGTGCGGTTCAAAACAATATCTGCTAAAAGACTGCCCAATGAAAGGTGATTCTTCAAGCAAGAAGAAAGAAGATTTTAATGGAGATATTACCATCAGTTCAAATGATCATTGGCTCATCGACTCCGGTGCTTCGTATCATATGACTCATACACGTGATTTGTTTTTGAAATTTCAAGAATTTGCAAAGCCACTTCAAGTTTATGTTGGAAATGGTGCCTCAGTGGATGCTCTTGGCAGTGGTGATATTGACATTGAGACATTTGAAAATGGTAAGTGGCAACCTGCTATTTTATACGCCGCTAATGACGAAAAATTTGTTTTCGGTTCGCGCTGCTGCTAAGAAGGGTATCGATTTCATATTGACTCATAACGGTACACGTTATTAGAGACGATAAGCTGGTGGCTGTCGGGATCGAAGCGGGCAACTTGTATCGAATTTTGCTGCGAGTAGTTTCGCCGAATAATGTTTATGTTGCATCGGTTAATGGTAAGCTACAACTCTGGCATGAACGTTTATGTCACCAGAATAAGCGGCACGTGCAAATGTTTATGAAAAATCTCGGTGTTGAACTGACTTTGAAGAATGAGTTATGTGATGCGTGCGCGTTTGGTAAATATCTCAGACTTAAGTTTAATATGCGGTATCACGTTGCAACAAAACCTCGGGAAATTATTCATTCGGACGTGTATTCCAATGCAAATCGAAAGTCCAGAGAAAAAGAGATATTTTGTCGCTTTCAAGGATGACTTTAGTAGTTACCGTAAAGTTTATTTTCTTCGTGAGAAATCAGAAGTCAAAGATAAACTTAAAGAGTTTTGTGCTGAAATTAAAACACGATTTGGCACTGATATCATTGAGTTGCGTACAGTGGTGGCAAATAATATGTCAATGAAGATGTAGGAAAGTTATTGAGCAAACGAGGAATAAGGCAACAACTCCTTATTGCCCAGAACAAAATGGATGTGCGGAACGGGAGAATCGCATACTTATGGAAGCTGCTCGTTCCATGCTACATGCTAAACCACATCTTCCGCAATTTCTTTGGGCTGAAGCTGTTAATACAGCAGCTTATGTATTGAACAGAACTGGACCATCGAAGGACAAAAGTAAAAGCTCCTTTGAGCTATGGTTTAATGAAACACCATGGATAAATAACTGAAAAGTATTTGGTACCGATTGTTTCGTTCATGTACCGCAAGAAAAGCGCAGAAAACTGGATAGGAAAGCTCTAAAAGGTTTTCTGGTTGGTATCTTGAATATATTGATGCATATCGTATATGGGTGCCAGAGACTCATGATGTTTGTGTATGCCATGACATTATCTTTAAGCAAGAAAAACTGGTGTATAAATCAACTGAACTTGAGTTTAAGGTGGATCAAACTCAAGATGATGAGAATCCTTTAAAGGATTAAACACCAGAAGAACCCAGACAGATAGAAACTCAGGCAGAAGAAGAGTCTCCAGAAAGTCGTCAACTTCGTCCTAGAAATCAAATAAAATCTCCTGATTTCTATGGAATTCCGGTTGCGTGGATTGCCAACAGTGAACCAATGACGTATGAAGAAGCCATGTCATCAAAGCAGTCAGATATGTGGTTAAATGCCATGCGTGAGGAAATGAACTCTCTTCAGCAGAACGAGACGTGGGTTTTAGTGGATAAACCAAAAGACACTAAAATTATTTCCAATCGATGGGTTTATCGCATTAAGTACAATGAAAATAAAGAAATTGAACGGTTTAAGACATGCTTGGTCATAAAAGGTTGTGCGCAGCAAAGCGGCAGGGATTTTGACGACACTTTTAGCCCAGTAGCTCGCTTTGATACTATTCGTGTTGTTCTGCAAATTGTCACAAGTTTTCAAACCTACGTCTCCAGCTAGAATGGCATAAGTCTTGCTGCCAGACCAAAACTACACTTAAGGCAATTTGACATCAAGACCGCCTTTTTATATGGAAAACTTGCTGAAAATATTTACATGCATCAACCAGAAGGTTTCGAGAATGGTTTATCACAAATCTGTAAGTTGCAGAAAAGTCTTTTTTGCGAAATTTTGGATTTAAGGAGAGTTCTTCAGATCCTTGTTTATCAAGGGACGAGCATCTGCTAATAATACTATTGTATGTTGATATGGGACTGATAGTGTCAAGTAAAGAAGAAGAAGCTGATCTTTTGCTTATCAAAATTCAGAATGAATTTGAAACAAAAGTGACCATGAGTGTTCGAAATTTTGTTGGATTTGAACTTCAAAAAGACAATGATGGCTTCATACTTATTACGCAAAAATGTTACGTCACCCGAATTTTAACGGAATATGGAAGGCTAGAATCCAAACCAGTGTCTACCCCCATAGAGCCAGGATGGAGTTTTACAGATTCTCCAGAAATGAAAAAGTCGTTTCCATATCGCGAAATAGTTGGGAGTTTAATGTTTCTCCAGGTCGTAACTAGATCTGATATTGCATATGCGGTGAATGTTGCATCAAGAGCACTTGAGAACCCCACCGAAGCTCATTGCCATTTGGTAAAGCGGATTCTTCGGTACATCAACGGTACGCGGGATGTCGGACTACAGTACAACACTGGAGGGCAATTGGAAGTGTTTTGTGATGCGGATTTCGCGAATGACATTAAAACTCGAAAATCGATAACGGGTATTATTTGCAAATTCGGGGGTGCGGCGGTAACTTGGTTGAGTAAGAAACAACAGTGTATTGCGCAATCTACAATGGAAGCGGAATACGTCAGTGCGGCTATCGCGGCAAAAGATATATTTTGGTTAAAACGCATCTTAAGTGAGTTAGGTGTAGATGTAGTAAAACCGACTTTATCCATTGACAATCAAGGCGCACTTAAACTTATTAAGAATCTTGTTTTTCATGCACGTACAAAGCATATCGATGTAAAGTACCATTTTGTACGTGAATTATATGTTAAAGAAGAATTTGATATCACATATGTATCTAGTGATAAGCAAATTGCAGATACAATGACAAAACCTTTAGCCAGGCCTAAATTTGCTGTTTTCCATTCTGGAATTGGTTTGGTCACTAGAAGTAGAACATAGTTTAACTCGTTTTTGCTGTTTTTGGTCAGCTATACTTTTAAGGAGAGTCTTCTTCTTCTTCTTAAGCCTTTTAAGTCCATTCCTGGATGTAGGCCTTTCCTATGTCTTTCCATCGTTCTCGATCTTGCGCTGTTCTGATCCATGCTAACCCCACCCCGTTGCTCGTTTTAGGTCATCATACCATCTATTTGGTGGTCTTCCTCTACCTCGTTTGTGCTCATACGGTCTCCATTCAATAATCCTCCGGTGCCATCGGTTTCTATCACTCCTTGCGACATGTCCTGCATAGCTCCATTTGAGAGAGGCTGCTCTATTTGCGATGTCTGTTACTTTGGTAATAGCTCTTATCCGTTCATTGCGATATCGGTCTCTTCTGCTTATACCGATCATCGCTCGTTCCATCGCCCTCTGAGTGATTTTTAGAGTGTCGGAGTTGTATTTCGTGTTTGTCCATGTTTCCGCTCTATACGTTAGGACTGGTAGAATGCACTGGTCAAAAACACGTGATTTTAGGTGTTGTGCTATGTTTTTGTTTCGACGAATATACGACAGTTTTCTAAAGGCAACCCAGCCTAATCGAATTCTCCTTTTTATCTCTTCTTTTTGGTTATTTCTTCCTAGTGTTATTTTCTGTCCAAGGTATATGTATTCTTCCACTCGATTTATTTCATTTCCATCTATTTCTACTTTCACTGTTTCTCCTGGGTACATTAGTCGGGTTTTGGATAGGTTCATCTTTAATCCAACCATAAGGGATTTTTGGTGTAGGTCTCTAATCATTTCGCTTAGTTCTTCGTCGGCATATCTTAGATTCGTTAGCCATTGGCCGTTAATATTGATCCCTTTGTCCTTCCAGTCGGTTTTCTTAAACACGTCTTCGAGAGCAAGTGTGAAGAGTTTTGGAGTTAGTGAATCACCTTGTCTGACTCCTCTTTTCAACGGCACAGGTTGGGTGTTCTCATGTGCTATGTATATTGCTGCTGCTTGGCTATTTATTTCTTTGATCAGGTCTATGTATCTTTGATCGACTCTACTGTTTGCCAGAGATTTGTAAACGGCCCAGAGTTCTATGCTATCAAAAGCCTTCTCATAGTCAATGAACGCCAGATACAGTGGGCAGCCATATTCGTTTGACTTTTCTAACGCTATTTTCATTGTGAGCAGGTGATCGTTTGTTCCATAGTTTGCCCTAAAGCCAGCCTGTTCTGGGGGTTGATAGTTATCCAGTTTTCATGTCAGTCTATTAGTTATTACTTTTGTTAGTAGTTTAAGTAAGTGTGACATCAGGCTTATGGGTCGGTAATTTTCTAACTTGGTGGTATCTCCTTTTTTGTGTATTAGTATCACCTGCGCTGTTTTCCATTCTCGTGGCACACCACCGCTATGTAGGCACCCATTGAGCAGAGCAGTAACCTTTCCTAACAAATTTTCGCCACCCTCTCTGATTATATCTATAGATATGTTGTCTTGGCCCGTAGCTTTATCTGATTTTGTGCTATTTATGATCTTTCTCACTTCTTCCTTTTCAATGTCAGGAATTTCTTCTGATCCAACGTTTAACACTCTTATATCTGCTCTGTAATTTTCTTCATTATCAGGGGGTGTTTTAGTTTCATAAAGGTCTGTATAGAATTCTTCTATTCTACGTAAAATATTATCTCGATTGTGAATAATAATCCCATCTTTATTGCGTAGTGCGTATATTTGTGTTTTCCCTATGCTTTGTTTGAGACATTTCATCCCTTTGTTATTTTCAATTACTTCATTTACACGTTCTTCTTGCATTTTGTTTTTATGCTCTCTCATATTTTTACGGATTTTTCGGTTGATTTCGGAATATTCTGCGGTTGATCTTTTATTATCTTTGGCTAGTCGCCGCCTTTCATCCATAAGAGCTGTTGTTTCAGCACTAATGATGGTTTTATTCCCCGTACTTTTTGGTATTTCCTCCTCTAGTTTCATCATTGAGTCTTGTATTGCTTTTGTTAGTTTAGTATTTAGTTCTTCTACTCCCTCATTATTGGTATCGATATTGGCTATGTTTGAGTTTATTATTTCTTCAGTAAGTTCCTTTCTCTCCTTGATGTCTTTTGCCATTATTCTGATTGTTTGTTTTTTGAGCATTCGTCTTCTTCTTTCAAGTTGTTTGTTAATGGTTACTTTGGCTCTCACCATTCTATGGTCGCTACCTGTGTTAAATTCGTTCAGTACTGTAACGTCTTGAATTATTTCCCTGCTGTCGGTAAGCACATAGTCGATTTCGTTTCTTGTTAGTCCCCGTTTGGTGAGATCCAAGTCCATTTCCATTTTACTCTTTTTTTAAAGAATGAGTTCATATGATATAATCCATGTTCATGCATAAAGTTCAGCATGGTGTCACCTCTTTCGTTTCTATTCCCCGTACCATAGTATCCCATGTACTTTTCTTCTTCTCCTTGGCTTTTGCCTAATTTGGCATTAAAATCCCCAATTATTATTTTAAATTGGGTGGGATGTTCTTCTATAGCAGTTTCTAGGTGTTCGTAGAACTCGTTTATCTCTTCATCTGGGTGTGTCGATGTGGGGACATATACCTGTATGATTTTTATCTCTGTTGTCGGGGATATAGTTAGAGTAATGTAGGCAACCCGATCTGTAATGGCTTTAAAGCATTTGACAAGGTGCGTGATTTTCTTGTTAATAATGAAGCCTACACCACCAACTGTTCCATCCTTTCTGCCTTGAATACATCGGTGTATTTCCGGAGTTCAGTTTAATCCAATTTTCTCCTGCTCTTTTGATCTCACATAGCCCTACAACGTCCCAGTTTATTTTACTTCATTCTTCTTCTAATTCTATTATTTTATTGTCCTCTCTTAACGTACGAGCATTATAGGTTGCAATTGATAGCTTTAGTTTAGCGGTTTGTTTACGATGATGTGTCGGTTTCTTGTCCCCCCCAGAATCCTCGGGACATCCTGATTTTTCAGGGTGAGATTGTGTGGGATCGTTCCCTCTACTCACCTTGGGTATATCCTGTGTTATAGAAGTCGACATTTCTCATAGGAAGTATTTGGCATTGAAACACCACGCTTGCCAGGCGTCTTGGTAAGTGTGATTTCAGCCGCCCAATCTGGGTCAGACGCTGTGTGCAGCCGCCCACTCTGGGTCAGTCGCTGCTGCTAGTTTTGGTCCGCCCCGGGTATTTGATTTCCCCGGTGCCACCCATATCTGGGAGGTGTTCCCCTATCCGCCACCTGGGGAGGCGCTCGATGGAGGACTAGCAACCCCACACGGGAGGAGAGTATTTAAGTAGAAAAGTACCGCTGACTAAGAACCAATATCGGATAACCGCTAATCCGAATTGCCGAATTTGTTTATGTCTAGGCGATAGCGGTTTGATTTATATATCCGCTTTATGGTATACTCAAGTGTTTTGGGTACATTATTTTTGCCTCTTGATTTAGTCCTTCACAATCCCGGTTTTTGTATGCATTCGTCTTTCGTTCATAATAAAAAAAAAAAATACGTGAGCTTGTCATAATTTCTCTCAGTGCAACCCTTTTAAAACCTCAACAATTACCAACAATCGATTTTTCTTTCTATACAGAAAAAGTATTCCCATTAATTTACCTGTCGGGATAAACAGTTTTGGAGCTATTCCGAAAAATATAGCTAGTTTCCCAGGATTGCCTGAACCATCTAGCTACACAGGACATTGCTTCATAAGATCATCTGCGTCGCTTTTAGCGGATTCGGACGCAGATATTTTGACACTCAAACGTCACGGCGGTTGGGCACTGTGGCCGAGGGATATGTGGAGAACTCCTTGGAAAATAAGCGGAAAACAGCGTTAAAGATATTAGGAGAAAAAGAGTTTGCCAGTACACAGCCTGTCAAAGAAGCTGCAACTGATGGTATTTTGATCAACAGTTCCATTTCTAATCAACAATTTCCATCGGGGATAAGTTTAAAGAACTGTACAAATTGCGTCATTAACATATTTAAATCACAAATTTTAATGTTAAATTTGAATTTTTTGTAAGGTTTTGAATACATTTCAATTCAATAATTTTCATTTTATATGCTTATACCAATTCCCTTTCACACTAGTACGAAAAGTATAACACTTTTGGCACTAGTGCGTTAAAGTTGAATTTTTCACACTAAAATGAGTGTGAAAAGTCTTATTTTTCACACGTTCGTAGAAAAAATAGTTTAGGAGATCGGAGCTTTATTGTGGCTCAGGCGGTAACAAGTACTTAAAAAAATCCCTCTCAAAACTAGTTTTTAATTCACATATAAATCTTAACTAACCTAATTAACTGATAAAACATTAATACGCATAAACGTTGGCAAGATTAGATAAAATATTCGTGTACCCATCACTGAAATGTTTAACGTATTATGTAAGCCAAAGAAGTAAACACTTCCTTGAAAGATATGTTTCTCAAACAGTATATGGTCAGACACCTCACTTATCGCAAAACATTAGGTACTTAATTATACAGATTTATCGCTAACACCGCATGTAACTCGCTCCGACATTGAAGAAAGTTAATTTGCATTTATAAGAAGTGGTATCCTTACAAAGTATTTTAAAAAGCGCATAACCTCAAACTGTTACGCGTAAAGTGAGATACTAAAGGATGTGGGTAAGCGCTATCTTGATCTTAAAACAGTTTAAATTAACCTGAACTAGAAAATAAATGACACTGGCGAACGGAATTATTGTCTTGTCATACAGTAAATATTGCATTTCCTATTATTCGATCAGCAGTATTGTATCAGGTTCTACTACTATTTCTACTATGTGAAATATTCGTTTTATCATAATCAGTTACGACTTATTTTCGTTCACAATGTAGGAATTTCTTGATCTTTTTTTTTGCCAGTTTATTTTCTATTAATCTTGAATAACTGAAATCAAAATGGATTCAATGCTATATAGAAAAGCTTCATGAAAATTTGGTAGGGGTGTCATATCCATAGAAAATGCCCTGACATTGAAGAAATGCTCTAATTCCAATGAAACATATTCCAAATCATCAAAAAAAAAATGGAAATTGAAACTAGTAATATGTAGATATGTTCTATATTGTTATGGTTGATTCATGTTTATCAGACAAATTGTTGTCTTTTACTCCATCTCAGTTGGGGCTTCTTTAATAAGGCCGCCTCGGCTCTGAGCCCAGGGCAATACCTCTTAAAGAAAGGCCCTACGGCATACGCGTGACGTCATTAAATCTAGTCAAAATTTGTTTACAGGCGTACATTTAAATGCGCAATTTCTTTTAAAATTTCACAGTTACGTAAACAATTTAGGTGCAAAAATTTTGAAAAATATGAGAAAAACTTGTTTCTGTTGTAAATTTTACTTTTTTATATGTAGTTTGAAACGTAATTGGGCTAATATTACTTTAAGCTCGACTCTTACGACTGATAATGTTATCTACTAATTTTTTTTAAACAAAATTCAAATTGCAGTTTACTTACCTTTTTCTGCATATATAAATAGTATTTAAGTGCCTCCGATTAAAAGAAGGCTGCGAGTCAAGAACTCAGTCAGCCCCTAGGCGCGTCTCATTCGATTTTTTTTAAGGGAAAATGAAATTTAAAAGCAAAAACCTTTGAATATCCACTTTATCAAAATAGGTAGGTGGTAAAATGTCACTATAGGTATAAAGGTGCCTTGATAGATAATAGTAATGTCAAATTTATGAGTGTATTTTCTCCATCCAAAGGACCCCACAATATTTAAATGGAAATTAAAACAAATTCTTAACGAAACCTATTCGAGCCTCTAAAACACTGGTTCCCAACGTTTTTTTTATTTACGATCCTTCTTAGATTTTTTAAAAATGTACACGACCCCGCGTTGCAAAGAGCGCCTCAGGCGATGCGTACAATTTTGAAGCCTACGCTCAAATTTTACCAAAATTTGTCAATAAGTATTACACATTATTGAAAGAATCCTTTACCACGTTGCCAATGCTACTTTAATAATTATCCGATTATCATGGATTATTTTACAAGTTTTTTTTTATTTAAACATACAAAATATTCCTGATCTGTAGTGAGTCGAGGCGGAGGTACTTTACCCCCATTATCCCGCGAAACAACGATTTGAAGAAATATATTGCAGGACTTAACAAAAGTAATGATATGTTTAATAAGTATATTTAATGTGCTTACTGTGCTTGCATCTGCGTAATAAGTTGTATTATCAAAGCCAATCTTATGTCCTCTCGAATATCTAACTTATTAGATAATCTCGATCTGCAGAAGAGTTGGAAATCTGATTTCACAGAGAAAACTAGAAGCAAAAATATCACTAATATTTGAAAAAAACATGGAAAGTTTAGGATACAAATGACGAACAAAACAACAAAACCGATTCAACGATTTTCATGAAATATATCATGGGCCGAGGATTCATTTCAAAGCTCCAAAAATTCACCTCGCACTTTTTTTTTTTTGATGAACATTATTTATTAAGCCATCCAATCAGTTAAAAAATATGTTTTTTTTAGTAAAAAACTAAACTAACTTATATAACTTATATTTAGGTTACATTTGGGTTGATGGCTCAACCAAATGAATGAACTCCTAAACAATGCATTTGTAGCATTGGTACCAGAGTTTGATTAATATATTTGATTACAATGACAACGCTGCTATTAGTATGAGTAATCATTCATTAAACTTCATTTTAAGTTTTTTAATAAATTTGTTGTATGAGACTTCCTGTTTTATCTCAATAGACAGCTTGTTACATATTTGTTCTAGCACTATTTAGTCTGATAATGTTGTCTCTTAGGCGGTATGTGTGTGTGTGTGTGTCATTAGAATAAACTATGGTATAATTTGATTTTTGTAGCTTATTAATAATTCTAAAAATTAGTTTTGCTTGCTCTATCTGTCGAATCTGGTCAATCGATTGTACTCTCAATAGTTTATATAGGCCATTTGTATGTATAAGGTAATCAAGATTAAAAAGGATCTTGAGTACTTTATTTTGTAGCACTTCAACTTTTTGAAAGCTCGTGTTACTGCAGGTACCCCAGACCGGAATAAGGTATCGTAAGATTGAAAGAATGTAAGCATTATATATTTTATATTTAGCCGAGTTAGTTAAAAAGTGTTTAAACTTATAAAATGCTCCAATAAAAGGAATAATTTTGTTTCTTATATGCTCAATGTGGGCATTCCAATTAAGATTTTCATCGAGTACAAGTCCTAAGTATTTTATGCTGCTTATATTTTTTATTTTTATTCCATTTAAGGATATGTGAAATGGCTTTATTATTTTGTTTTTTTGTTTAACCACTATGTACTTTGTTTTAGCCAAATTAATCTTAAGGTTATTTTGCAGTAACCATTGGCTATATTTAGCTAGGTCATTATTTACTCGATTAACCAGATTGTCAGAATTGTAGTCCGAGTACAATAGAACAGTGTCGTCCGCAAATGCATAGTATTGGGCACCCAACCCAGATACTCGCAGACTAAGAACATAGAGTGACTACAGTAAAGGTCCTAAAACGGATCCCTGGGGTACACCACAATTATATGTTAAGATTACACTTTCCTGCTGGTTTACATATACATATTGCTTTCTATTCAATAAGTAAGAACCAATCAAGGAGAGCACACATCCTCTAAACCCCATTCTCTCCAACTTATTGAATAAAATAGTATGATTTACCACATCAAATGCCTTTTGCAGGTCAACAAAAACTGCTAATATGATTTTCCTGTTATCTAAGTTGGTTGAAATATGGTTAAGAAGATCCGCGGTTGCACTTAGAGTGCTGCTATTTTTAAGAAATCCATATTGATATAAATCATATGAGATAAATTTTTCGATGAATGATATCATTCGTTTTTTTATGACTGTTTCCATGATTTTTGAGAATACACTGATTATGGAGATGGGTCTATAGTTATTTCGTTGTGTTTTCGATCCTGACTTGTATATCGGGCACACTTTAGATGTTTTGAGTTCAGGAGGAAATTGACCTGTGCTGAGTGCACTATTTATAAGTTGTACCAATATACCCAAAATGTGCTCTTTTTTACTCTAATTTCATCATGGCCGGGTGCCGCATTTCTTTTCAGATTTAATATTATACTATTTAATTCGTTACAATCCGTAGGGTCAAAGAATACGTTACCATCACTTTCAATTTCATTGAATTTGAATTTTTGGTTTCACTTTGTACTTCCTTGACTATGGTCATACCTATCTCCGTAAAATATTTATTTAAACCATTTGCAACTTCTTTAGTATCATTTTTAAGTGTGCCATTGATTTCGATTTGATTTGTATTGTTATTTTTTACATTAGTATTATTTAGGAATGAATTTATTATATTCCATTATTTTTTTGCATTATTTGCGGCATGATCCCATTTATTTTTAAAATAAAGATTTTTTAATGATTTTATTTTATTATTTATAGAATTTTTAATTTTTATAAAATTTAGCCTATGTGTATTATTATTTGGAAATGTTTTGTGTTTTTATAGGCCGATTCTTTTTTCCTAATTAAGATTAAAAAGTCTGGTGTTACCCACTCATTATTTTGGTAACACTTAACGCTTTTTATAGTCGTACATTCTCTTTTACACTCAGAAATAACTTCAATTAGATTCTTATATGACTTAATATTTACTTCTTCTACCTTATTGTGAATTTTTTGTTTATATTTTTGCACATTTAAAATGGGGTGTTGAACAAATACTTTAGGTTTAAATTTTTTAATATTTTGTCTCATTTCTAAATAAATTTTCCTATGATCGGATAGTAAAGTATCCTCAACCCTAATATCACATTCGTTTCTTTTATTTGTAGTACAAATTACATGATCTATTATAGTTCTCGTGTGTGAAATTCGGGTTGCATTTGCAAAATTGATGTCATTGACAAAACAATAATTATTTATTGCGATCATGCTTTTATAGTCTTTGGTAATTATGGAGTCCTGATCTAACAGATTAATATTAATATCACCTAATATAATATGGTTTACCTTATACTTAGTTATCACAGATTCAAGTTTAATTAGGAAATCATTACTTGGATAGCAAGGGGCTCTATAGATTGCACTTAATTTAAATTTATCGAGCTCTATACAGATCCAGTTGAACGGTTCTTCTGAACCACTACAGTCTATCTCAATAAAGTGCACACTATTTTTGATATAGATGCTTGCACCTCCGCCCCTGGATTCCCTGCATGAATGTACCGCATAGTATCCATCGACATTGTAGAAATGTGTCTCATTGGGATATAACCAAGTTTCCACAAGAACCACTATGTCACTTGTTGTGTCTTTCATGTTGGCTTGAAATTCTTCAAACTTATTTCGTAGACTTTGAATATTATAATAAGTTATGCTAAGATTATTTTGAGGTTTAACTAGTTTTTTATATCTTTATGGCTTTCCACCAATTCAACCTTACTATTTTCATCCTTTCGTAGTAGAATTTTCCCATCATTTATCCACAAATATTTGTAGCCCTTTTCTTGTTTATATTGTTTAGCATTTTTGAAGAGCTCAATATTATACTAAGTTAAATCATGGTTTATGTATATTGTTTCTCGTTTGTCTGCATATTCTCCTATATCGTTATTTGTAAGTGTTATCGTTCTCTTTGCTACCATCCATTTTTTCTTGTCTTCTCCAGTTCTGAATTTTATTCTAATTAGCGATGTTTTGTTTTCTTTGCGTATTCCCAACCTATATGCATTACTTATACTGTTAGGGATCTTCGGGACATTTAATTTGGATGCCAATTTGTCGATAATTACATCTAGGTTCTCGTTTTCCTTGTATGGAATTCCTTCAATTATCACATTATTATTTAACCCTTGTTGTTCGTTAAAATTTAGCTGCTTTCTAATATCCTGAATCTCATCTCTAAGCTCTTTATTTATTTTTATTTGTTCTTCATATTTTTGGAATAACTTGTTGTATTTGTTATCCATCTCATTTAATTTTGCCATAATATCGCCTATTGTATATTCATCTTTCTTATTTTGCTTTTTGTTTTTACATTTTTCACATTTCCATTCAGCATCTGCATTTTTTTCATAACGCAAATACGTGGTTTTCGCCATGTTAAGGCATGTTCTGTGATGCCATTTTTCACATATATCACAGCAAAGAGCTTGTTCATTTTCCCTAACTAATTTTTTACATATATCACAATCGTCCGCCATCACGTTCGATCAGTATTCCTTTTTAGGACTATTATCCGTTTTGAGCCGGCAACGTCGCTCCTTGATAGCAGATGTTATATCGATAGCAGACCCTTGTTTTGATTTTGTTATCCTTGGTTTTGATTTTAAAACCTGAATATAATGAGTTACCTTTATGTACTGGTAGAACGTAAACACTAATGCGTCTGTTCACAATACTTTCACAATTGTTTAAGCACTTTTTTACAAGAAAATCAAAAATTTTCACCACATTGTAAACACAACCACTTTACAATGTTGCCATCAACACAGTACAGTACTTCATCCACAGATCCATGAAATGAGTTCCCGACATATGCTGCTCAGGGAAATAGCATTGAATTTCAGTTTCAAGAGCTTGAAGGTGATCATTAATTTCCTTAGTAAGATTGTCTACAATTCCTGTCTTGGATTTTTCAGCTTGATGCAATGCTGTCCAACCATGGTACATTTTCTAAAATTTACTTTACTGCGTTACTTTCGCAGCTTTAATGGAAACGCCTGAATATTATCTCGTCAATAATATACCATGAAGTTTCAAATTTAGATATCTGATAAATAAGTTACTCTTCGGATCAGGTCTCATTATTAAAGTATGCCATAAGATCGTGTATTCCTTTAATTTATAGGAACAGTTTTAGTTCGTTTTCCAATTAAAAAACACGGCCAACAACATTGAAGAAAAAACCTTCGTGATAACAATCCATGTCTTTGCATAGCACTATATTTTATATAAGTAACAATTGTAATCAAAGTGTCAAGCTTTTTTGCAAAAGCTGTGGAAGTGTTTTAATAGCAAAGGCCAATCGGTGAATCATGCAATCCCTTTGCTTGCGGTGCAAACTATTTAACTTTTGACTGATAGCTGGTACTCCATCGATGCACTCTCCACACAAGTGTTTCCATTATAATTTGTTTCTCTAGGGCCGACTTTGCCCGGTTACTATTGGATAACGTCGAGTTTCAGGAGGTAAGTTGGCTGGCGTTTATTGTATTCTTAAGCGAATTTCTACGTCGGGATTCGCCACGTTGTAATATAGAAAGAATTGAATTGAATTGATGTAATTTAAGCATCTGAATAAGTTTAAACTTATCCCAATGACCCCCCAAAAGAACCATTGCGACCCCATTGGGGGGTCGCGGCCCACCGTTTGGGAACCACTGCTCTATAATAAAAGGGTTAAAAATTTTGATAGCTAATTTAACTTTTTGCCTTTCTATAGATTATGGAAAAAGAGCCTTTAGACTAAGAAAATATCCATGTTTTAAGATTTTGTCTCGTTCTAGTTCATGAAGTTTTTTGACCACTGAAAACAAAGCTCATTTTCTTTGGTCTGTCCCAAAATCGTAATAGAAAAATGCTTGCTCAGGTTTAGTTAGCCAGTTGTTCAAGGTACATTTTAGTAGATGAACAGTATCACAAAGGTAAAATAATGGTCTTTTGGGGCAATAGGATGGGGGAAAACTATATAGAGTTCATTCCGAGGTGAAAATTTACTCTTTGCATTGCTGTTTACTGCATTATTGTCACTAACTGTGCAAAATACTACGTAACCAATTTATTTCCAATTTTCTGTTATGGTCTTGATAAAAGAATATAAGATTTCTAAATCAAGTTTAGCTACAGGAGATATATGAATTGCTTCTTTAAGGCTTGAGCAAGGACTTGTAATCATAAATGCAACTGCAGATGATGCTAAAGTATTACTATTATTTACTGATATTCCTACAGTATTCCCTGCGTCATAATCCAAACAGAGATCAATATAAATTTTATCGAAAAGTATATAACATTTTTATCTTTATCATATAAATAATGAAAAATGTTACGAGCACAGGTTAAAAAAATGTCTTTCATCAATATGTGGATCTATTAAGAATCTCATACAAATAGATTTTACTGTGTTAGGATAAGGTAAAATAATAGGAGCATTATTACGCAAATATTTATAGGAATGAGGGCTTAGCGTAAACCTTCCATTGCAGTCTTTTTGAGGCATAATTACACCAAATATCACTTACCCCAAAACTAGCTGAAACCGATACAAAAACATACAATTAGAGATGATAAACTTGGCTGTTAACAAGTTGAAGGTATTGCAATAAAACAACAGTTCTTTAAGTACGGAATATATGGTCTTACGTATTTAAAAATACGCCTAAAGGGTCAATTACATCGGGCGAACTTACTCGCCAGTCGCTGGCGAATTTCGTAGCCACGACAAAACCCGCTTTAACAAACTCGCCATTCGCGTTGCTACTGCGATTAAAGTAGCCGAGTTGGCTACTTTAGTCGCTACTCGCTGGATATTTTAGTGTCTGAGAGCAATATGGGCGTGTGTAACAGCACTTCTCTAGTAAGCTTTGGCATATATATTTCTTCTGTTCCCCTACCACTCTTTTTGCTTTTTGCCATTTTTGCTATTTCGCTTCTATAAACGTCCTTCAAATTTTTAATTTTTGCCTTTATTTGCATTTTATCCATTTCTGAAACCAGACTTTCTGTTCCAGGCTATTTCCACATTTGTTTAAAAACTAGGTCTTTTAATTTCATATTCAGTAATCCTTATGTTTAATATTCCACAGCAAAGGATATTTTTCATATATTTTATAAAAATCTGCGACATTATTCACATTTCAGTTAATTTTCGCGTGGAATAAGCACCTCATCGCGCACATAATTCACTGCGGTTTTAATCGCTCTGTGTAATTATCCGCCGCTGAGTGAGTTTAAACTCGATAACTAGGGGGGCGATTTGTGTCGCAAGCGACTAGCTTGTAAATTCGCCCCCCTTAACAATATAAATTTTATACCTAAATATACAGCGAAATATTAGGTGGTTTCACGCTCTTAAAAGCACATAAATAATTCCGATTTCAGAAAAATGCAAGAAAATAATACTAATGACGCCAGACGTTATCGTGAAATTCTCAAACTAATCGTTTGCCGTGTTGCCAGATTTTTAAAAATCGTGTCGCCACCCCTGTTTCATATTTGCAGCCCAAAATCGCATTTGTGGCAAAAGTAGAAATGGTAAAATGCTGATTTGTTAATGTTGAGTATCTTTATCATTTTCCTACAAGCTTTAGAAGCCCAAAATCGCCCAACCACATCAAATATATTTTTATACATAATTACCATATCCTCTATCTCAACTATAACAATATATTGATAACAAAATAACAATAAATCTTTCAAATTTATATGTTTAAAAACTTATATTGTTACGAATTTGCAGAATTGCCTCGTCCTGACCATCAGGATTTGACTCGGCTGGCTCGGTAGTTTTATACATTATTTGGGACGTAAACTCATTTAACGTATATTTAGTTAGACTTAATTTTTTACAGCATTTGTTGAATTACATTTGATCAACATAATTGCATTCAAGAGATTAAGTAGAATTAAGAAGATGAGTTAGGAACCCTAACTATTCTCGAAGATTAATCCAAGATTAGCTCGCCATGTAAAAACTACTTCTCGGTTGTAGCAACATCCGTACCTGGTAAGAGGATATTTTCCAAAGCAGATCTCATAGTCTTAGACAGAAGATCTCGCTAAAACCCAAATTCAAAAAAAAATCTTTTTAAATGGAACTAAATATTTATAGAAAATAATTAGGATATTAGGTTCCCAACTTTTATTTTCTTCACGGTTTTGATGTTATATATTTATTTCCTGGATTTTAAATGTTTATTTATGTTTAATATAACTTAACCAAAGCAAACTTTTACATTGTAATGCATGTTAGAGTAAAAATAATATTATTTCTTTTATATTTTTATTCTATTTGCTTTAGGGCTTGTAGGTCTCCCCCTTCCCATGTTTCAATACGTTTGTGCTTCTGCACTTGTCTCCTATTAGCCGGAAAGAGAGTAGCTGGCCACAGTCCAAGATCTGAGAGCGAGGCTTAACTGGTTTGAAATACTATACCCACCAAGAGTGGGGAGGTGTTTTTGTAAAGATTTATGTGGTTGATATTTTCTTTGTCTTACACTAGAACCTAACATACATATTCTGAACTTTTACATTTACATTAACTATTTCATACTTTGGAATATTGGAACGTACCCATCCGGTATCGACGGAGACAGGTCCAAAGGGATCGTAGTCGTCCCTCATTTCTGAACATTCTCTTGACGGATGTCTAAGATATCGATAACGATATTATCGTTGTAATTTTGACCATCAGGTCTACTATTCTTATTAATTTATCTTAAGATAAATTTGCAAGCACTCGGCCACTCATATTTTCCCGTATTATCGGAAATATCATCTCGTAAATGTATTTTATGTAAACTTATGTTACCATTTCCAAAAGAGTCCATCCTCTGTCCGGTCTTTCGCTACTCTAGAAGGTTCCTCTGGGTTCAGTCCTGCCAGTTTGGGGACCCTTTTGTCAGAGTGATGCGACCCATATGGCGTGGCGTGCAGCTTCACAGGAAGCAGTAAACCCCTAACTGGGACCAGCCAAATAGCTCTATGAGTTAGGGACTAGCCACCAACCACTGCCAGTGAATTCCACTTCCGTATGACCATGGGAAAATGGCATACAACTAGGCCATATAATTACTTATTTTACGTAACATACCTTACCTTATCTTTTTCGAAACTACCGTTAAATAACTTTTAATGATCTATTATCTTTTATCGTATCTATCTACCGTATACGATATTAACCCCGCTAGCAAATGTCTATTGTAATTATCTGATTTACTTTTTGTATTACGTATACTTACCTAAATGCCACGCCCTTACTGTAGCTCCTATAAATACTTACCCTATTTTTATGGAAATTACCGTTAAATGACTTTATCGTATCTATTACCGTTTCTTATCGTGAATTGATTAGTAATTAGTACCGACTTTCTTCATTACCGTATGTAATATTATGTTGGTATATTACATATACTTATTTAAATGCTACGCGTTTACCGTAATTTGCTGTAAGCCTTATGACAGTAGACCGTCTTATACAACTACCACTTTAGGTTTTTGTCCATAAGCAGGTTACCGAATTGAGCTCACTTCGATTTCCCCCTGTAGATCTTCATTGACTATATATTTTCTTCACGTGTCAATTTATTTGATTTAATATATTTTTAATTGTTTATTTTTCCGCTAACATGATATTAGTTTATAATTGTTTTTGTTTAGAGGAATAATCTTTACTTAAGGTGTTTTATTTAAGGAGTTTTGTGATTATCTGTTACCTAGTTAGAACTTTAAAAATTCAGATTTTAATTAGAAAAATGTAAAAAGAGACTAGGCAATATTAATGATTTAGAACTTAAAATTAAGCGTAAATTATTATTATTTTAAGTGTGATACCATAATCTCAATTAAGTTTGAGACCTAATTAATTTTCCATTGTGCACGTTATTTACTGAGAATATACTTAATATTTAAATAAGCAGATTAATTTGGATCTTTGATGATTATTTTGGTATGCTGAAGTCAAGGTCAATGTTTATGCAATTTCTCTTCAGGTTTATCAATATTATTATATAGGATATTTTTCTAAATTTTACTACCCTAATTTTCAATGCTTAAAAATCACTGATATATTCGTCTCGTCTACGATCCACATCTATAAATATTAGCACCGCTGAGTGAACCAGGCATATAGACCCCTCGATTTTTACTTGTTTACGCTTGACTTTACGAGTTCTTAATGAGATAGATAATCTTTTAAAAATAATAATAATATCCAGAATACAATGCACTAATAATAGTCAAATGTTACGCAAATTTAAAAAATGAAGACACAATCAATATAACTGGTAATGCTTACATTTCTTCTATACCTTTATTTGGCAAAACACTAGACCTGTCTTTGCCAGCAATTTTATCGAGTAGTAAATCAAAAAATTATATATATTCTTGATGAAGACCTCGCAGTAACACTCAAGATAAACAATAAAATATTACTTCATCACTCAATTTATTATAGTTAATGATTTAACCGTCCCGGAAGTTAGACAATAGAAGAGACATCAACTAATTTTAATTACTTCTATTCAATCGATTAATTCAGCTACTGTTATTAGTATATTTATCATATAATTTTAATGACAGGTTCATCAAAAACGTTTAAATTATCCCATGTACAGCTTTCCGAATTTTAATACAATTTGGCACTTAAATTGGTAGCATTTTTTAAAACTACATACAGAGTTGTATTAAATTACCGGATATTTTTCGGGACGCAAACACCGGCATCCTGCACAGGGTTATTGACCACATTTTGACCAATAGATATTATTTTTATTTGACGCATTAGAAAAATATTGAAATTGTAGAGGTGTAGGATGTCTCTCAAAGTGCCAGAATTTAAAATCACGAAACTCAAATGAATCTCCTAAAGCTGTAAAAAATGTCTACCCTAAGTTTTTTTAAATATTGTTACAGAATTAGGTTTTTTTATAAAATTTTTAATAAATTTTATGTACCTATCATATTATGTTATACCTATGCCAAACTGTTGTCGAGCTATTTTCGATCGAAGATAGCATATTTAGTATTTTTTTGTACACCCTTATATGGCAAATTTTAAACAATTATCATATAATCGCATCTTGAATCGTTCATTGCTTACTGCAACATTGCTTAAATTTTGCAATATAATGAAAGTGAAATCTCATTGTCTAAACGAGCATTATTCAAACACGTTTAATGGAGATTACAAAGATAGGAAAATCGTTCGCAAAATATGTGCTCAATTAACCCAACAGTAAAAGTGAAATTATTGTGTATGTCTTATATTATTACTCGTAACATTCGGCTTGTTAGCAACTTAATTAATCATGTTTGCAGTATTTTAAAATTTGGTATTTTAGCAAGAATACAATATTTGATTTTCAAAAATGCATTAGTTATACCTCTAATTTTGGATATCAAATTCATTGTTAACGAAAGCTTCTAGGTAGTGCTATGCATTGCATTAGGTACATAGCGACTGACTTCATCCGGAATATTTCCACGCAATTCACGCATTATGACAGTAGACATCGGGCTTAAGTATGGTGGTATTTAACTATTTGCAAATGGAAAAATAAACTTAGCCACAAAAATAACACGTTTAAGGTTGTAACGCGATTAGTTACTTGTTGAACAACCGGTCCATATGCCTGGTTCACTCAGCGGTGTTAATATTTATAGGTGTGAGTCGTAGAGTTGTTTGTTGTTTTTATCAATGATTTTTAAGCATTGAACTTGAGTAGTAAAATTTAGAAAAATACATTATTAAAAAATCGAAAAGCTTTAAGAGAACTTCTACTTTGACTTCAGCACACCAAAATAAACATCAAAGATCCTACTTTAGCTA
>MU182125.1:422794-440713 GCA_016904865.1 Pissodes strobi
AACCGTAAAAGTCAACGCGAGCGAAGCCGCGGGTAAAAGCAAAACGTACCCTATGTCCTTTACTATACTCTAAAAAATATCTGTACACAATTTAATGATGATCGATTAATTAGTTTACTCGAGTTTACGCATGGAAAGTAGGATTAAAACTAACGATAATAATCAACGCAAGCGAAGTCGCGGGTAAAAGCTGAAAGTGTCCTATGTCCTTTACTATACTCTGGAAAATATCTGTACAGAATTTCAGGTAAGTAGTTTACGAGTGGAAAATAGGATTAAAACTAACCGTAAAAATCAACGTGAGTGAAGCCGCGGGTTAAAGCTAAATGTGTCCTATGCCCTTTACTATACTCTTGATGATCGGTTGAGTAGGTTATACGTAAATGCGTAAGAAACAAACAAACGCATTTATAATATTAGTTATTCGCATTTTTCGCATTTACAATATCAGTAAAGAATCTTTAATAATACTTACTGACAGCTTCAATCGATGTGGATTAATTCACTGCACAAATTCGACATGAAATTCTAATGCCACCAAGAATAATATCAACCGGCCGCATTTATACATTCCGCACATGTATATGGCACATCGGTGTTGTTATTGGTCAAACCATTCAAAATTTGAACTTCTATCCAATCAACGCGCGGGTGCGATAATCGTGTACGGAATGTAATTCGGTGCCAAATTCATGTACGGAATGTAATAAATACTTTTGCATTATAAGTATTCTCTGAAGGCTTCAAAGAGTATGGTAGAAGTTCGGAAAGGATGAGAGGTGTCTTTTAAAGACAAGCGTCTTCAAACAGCGGTTTGTAGTTAGTACTGTTAACTTCACGCATGGCCCATCGCTCGCTTCGCTCGCTCCGGGGTGCAATCAAACAAAAATAACCCAAACTAACTTAATCAAAACTAACCCAAACTAACCAAAACTAACCCAAACTACCCCAAACTTAAAAAAAGAAACAAACATAACCTTGAAAAGAAATTAAAAAGACGCTTGCCACTGACGGGAATCGAACTCGGAGGCAAACCGAAGCATCGTATCAGAAGGACAGCATCTAACTACTGTCGTCACCAGGCTTGCTAAAAATCATCCACTGGACCGCAAAGACATGCTGCTCAATAAACTGTTATTACATTCCGTAAGTGCATATGTCACCGATTTACATTCCGTACACGCATATAGCACTCGAAGTTTGATGGATTGAAATTTTAAATCCAACCAATGGGATAGTGCTAGGTGCCGTATATATGTGCGGAATGTATAAATGCCAACCGGCCAAACATGGCACGTCCACACTTCTAACTCTATCTTTTATCTTCGTCTCTTCCACGTCATCTGCCCGAACTTGCTATCTTTCTCTGACAAAATTTGATTGCTGAATGGTCTGGGGCCTAAACTTATATGAGGAGCGATCAGTATATATAATTTTCTATTTATTTTAATGCGTGGATGCAGTACACTTTAAGTTGGTCATACCCGGTCATATAGGCCTTCACTTTTCCTTCCCCACATATGATTTCCATCCCATTTGCCGAGATTTACCTTCATACCGCCGCGTAAGATGTTTACACATCAGAAATAGTAAATCAAATGATTTAACCTGGAAGAAAATATATAGTCAGTGAAGATGTACAGGGGGATATGATATCGAAGTGAGCTCAATCGGTACCCTGGTTATGGGCAAAAACCTAGTGTGGTAGTTATATAAGATGGTCTACTGCCATTAGGCTTACAGCAAATTACAATAAGTGGGTAACATTTAAGTGAGTATGCGCAATAAGAATAAATCGGATAATTACGATATTATTAGCAAAAACATATGTTAACCGGTATAATATCAGATACGGTAATGAAGAAGGAGAAGTGTTACTAAACCAAATTACGGTAAGAAACAGTGATAGATACGATACAAGATATCAAGTAACAGTCACTTAACGGTAAGTTCGGTAAAAATAAGATAGGCAATTTTAGAACCTACTTGTTTGCCCTTTACACCTAGTCACACAGAAGTGGCAATCATTGGCAGTGGTTGGTAGCTATATCCCAACCCACACGGCTACTTGATTGGCCATAATTAAGGAAGGCTCTTTACTGCTTCCTGCGAAGCTGCACGTCACACCATGCGGTCAGTATCATTTTGAAAAACACTCTCTAGGCCAGGGAAAGATGGAGCGGAGGATGAAGATTCAGTCCTGAGGAAAGAACCTAGTTAAATTATAAATAATTTTAACTATCTAATATACAAATACAAGGGTAAACTCATTTCACATACTATATTATAGTACATTTACGGGACGAAATTATCGGCAATAAGAGAAACTATTAATGGCTGTGTGCTTGTCAGTTTATCTCATGATGAATTGAGACGAAAATTGCATCTGATGGTCAGAAATTACAACGATAACATTGCCACTTTAAAATTTGTCTTTATTCTTTCCTTACGCGTTGATCGCTTCAAAGGAAAAGACCAGTCAATTGCCAAAAAAAAAATATCTTCGACATCCATCAAGAAAGCATTTGAAACGGAGGTACGGCTTTGAGCACTTTGGAACTGTATTTGTCGATACCGGTGGGGTGCGTTCCAATATCCCAAGCATGAAGTAGTTAATGTTTTTATTGGACGATATACATTCTAAATTCGTGATAGGTATGTCAGGTTTCAATGTAAAGTAAAGGGAATAGCAACCATATAAATCTACCGGTGAAATTGAAGAAAGTATATTATTGGGTTTGGTAGCATTGACAACGCTACAGTATGCGTGTGGATGCATCTAGAGCCTTTCCTGGATTGCTGTTAGAAAAATCAACTGCTAAGTATATGTCTGAAAAATGGTGCACTGAAAAGAAAGCACACAACTATGCAAATTTAACCCTGCAGTAGTCGCGCGCGAACTCTCACGCCGCGTGCGTCAGTTGCTGCGATATTTCCGATTTTCGCCGCCTCGTGTCACTGCCTTGCTAAGTAGACTAACGTCTAGCCGCTACCGGTAACTGGTTGTCCCGGCAACTGTACCTAATATAAATGTTAGCTAGAATACCCCCGTTACGTTTTATCTTCAATAATTATATAAGCACACAAGCGTCTAGAGATCAGACGATTTAGGCGGACTGGTCTGTAACTTTCATGAGCCGCTGAAGGTAACTGACTATCCATGGTATTATTATGAGTTTGCATGGAAACTAACCAAGTGCCAACCAAAACTAACCCAAGGCAAACCCAAAATTAAGAAAAAGGTAAATTAATAAAAAACAATAAACAAAACATCTGTCGCGACCGACGGGAATCGAACAAGCAGCGCCGGAATGACACGCAAGCACGCTACCCTCTACACCACCGAGGCGTTTTGCTAGAACATAGTGACTTGCATTTGTTTCGCCTCATCAAAAATTATGCACATTTTACATTACAGTCGCGCTATAAAATTTGCGATGGATAGTCAGTTACCGTCAGCGGCTAGACGACAAATCGATTAATATCTAATTGCAAGTGGTGTAGTGGAGTTGTCTTTTCCAAATTTAGATTGCGGACTGTGAGTCCACGCGCGACTACGTTCCAGTTTTTATTCAGAGGTCAACTCTTGCAAGCTGAATTAAACCCACTTTTAAATTTGCGATTTACTTGAAATTTGGTATGCTTAATTAGTTTGTATGACAGTACAATTTAACATATATTCAATTTTTTAAAAATCAAGAAGGCGGCTCCAAGATGGCGGACAAATTTTGTTATTTATTGTCCAATTCAATTGAAAATTTGCATCTGGGGTTTTTCGTAGCCAAGGATTACGAATTAGCTGTCAAATTTTTGAAATTCAAAATGGCGAATGCAATATGGCGGAAAAATTCTATATATGGTTCGATTCGATTGAAAATTGGTATCCGGGCACTTTCAGGGTCAAGGAGAAAATTCAAACCCAACTATATTTAGTTTACCCCAGGCAAACAACAATTTGTGCATTTAAAGCGTTGTATTTCAGTTACTCCTTAGTCCGAACCAGGATTGTCGGTATAATAGATTCCGTTCTATGCAACAATCGGAAGCTCTCCGTCAAGGAAATCGTTATTAATCGTTCTCAATATAATATATCTTCCTCTCCGTCAATGTTGTCTAAAGAACAATAAGTCAAAAAAAGAAAAAACTTGTTTCTACCCTCTCAAATGCATCCGCGTCCGCGCAATTTCCCGCTCTGCTCTCCCTGTCCGCGCTGGTAGGAAAAATTAGATTTTAGTGCCTTACAAACACTCACCCGTGAAGTAACGGTCCAGTCAACGCTCTGCTTCAGTTTGGCGCCAAGAACATCTACCCAGTCTTAGCCATGTTTGACGCCAAGATATTTAGTAGTTTTTCTCATTTATTTGCACAGATATTTAGAAAATATCTGGGTACTCTGTGTTCCTTTTTTTCAACACTGAATGAAGGACTCTTTGGCAGTTTTCACGCATTTTCTCGAGACAATACAGCTCGTACCGTGTCTCTTGCTGAAGACCGAAGAAGGTAAAATGACGGTTGAAAATTTGTAGTAGACAAATCTATTCCTGTACTCGAGATTCGAATCAAATGCTCGAATTCTTACCTCCCTCGTGAAGTTAAGGTGAGAGAATTAATGAAGACGTAAATTAACAAGGTTATTTGTGTGAACGAAAAGCAGTTACTTGAAATAAAGTTGATCAAATTCAGTAAAGGACGAAGTTTTGGTTAAATTAAATAATCAAGAAGTTTTGTTAGACATGTATTACTAGTTAACCTCATGTACAGTATTTAGTTTTATGTATGAAAGAATGAATGTTTGAAAGTAGTTAGAAATCATTGTATATATTAATCATATTAAATCTTGCATTATTATAGTACGTAATACCTTAAATACATGTTTCAATTCACATCCTATGGATAAAACCCCCACTACCCTATTTTAATACAGTCCACTAATTAAAGTGGTTAATTATAAAGTTAAAAACCACCCCCTCCTTTATGGTGATAAATGATTGAATGAATTAATTGTTTATACCGACCATGTATGATAAGAAGTACCATGATGTCTATTAAACGAATATCGATAATCGATATCAGCAAATATATAAATTTAGTAGTTTTCCTCAAGGGAAGACATGAATGATATTAGCCAAAAAACAACGGGTTTTAACAAAAATAGATATTACTAAATTTCTTTTAGAAACAGATGTAAAAAATATTTATGCATGACTGTTGGTCTTACTCCTATAAGACCAACAGACCAAGTTAAATAACTTATTGTTAAGTATTGTCAACGACGAAGATGAATAGTTCTATGTTTTCCCATGGAATACCAAGATGAAAATAGTCAGACAATGAAAATTGTTTGTTACTTCCCAAATTACAAGGGACAGACATGGTCCAAATGTTCCAAAATTATAATGATCTTTGCTCATGTAAATCATCGCATACTTTTCGTCTATCTTCGAAATGATTTTTATGTGCTGCAACCGGTAGGCATTAATTATTTTGGATCCCTCTAAAAACAAATTGCTTCGTGTCTGAAACTTGAACATCCGGAAGAATATACGGGTCATTGATTTTAAACGTCACCTGGCAGATTCAGGACCTTCCCACAATAAAGCGTCATGGTGGATAGCGGTCTAACAAGATTGCGAAAGGCTATATTAAAAATTCAGCCGAAAATAGAAGAAAAAAGCATCAAAACTTCTGGGAGAAACGGGAGAAACATAAGAAAAAAATTGAAAGATAAATAAATGAAGCCATCAGCCAGTGCGCTTTGCGACGACCAGTTGAAATAATGAGAATATCAATGTATTAACTAAAAGTTCTGCAAGCGTCGATGCTCCCTCAGGTATTTTAGCATTTGTAGTTAATAACTCTTGTCTAGTTTGTACCTTCCAAATAAATATCTTAATATGTATTATGGTAAGTATTTTATTTTCTTTCTTATTAATTTCAAATTGAAAAAGAGTACTAGCTATAAATAACAGAATGCATGAATTAAGAACATTTTAGTTCATGCCCAAGGTGTGAATTAAGAGCCTCTTAACTCACGGACGTAGATAAACATAGTGTAAACTACTAAAAACATTTAAACTACTAATTAATTATCATCCTGTCCTAAGTTTCAACTTAAACTTGCAAAAATATTATGTAAACATTCAAGTTAATTTATAACCACCGAGGGCGAACAGCGCAGGCAATTATGAACCTTAAAGTTGCAATGGTTAGTAGATTTTATGATATAAATAGTCAAGTGGACGATCAGTCCGGCAGGCTTTTGTTTCTCACTAATCCACTCAACTACTGCAGTCCATAGGGACGTGATAGCTGTTCTAACCATATCCTAATCTTAAGACCAAACTCGTGAAGTGCAATTCACAGGAATGTACGTCTTGAGGGGTACCTGTCCGAAAAGTACTAAAGTCGAATCTACGAAAGTTCTGTCTAAATTCTAAGTCAAGTGATTTTTATTAGCGCCTTAAAGTGCTAAGTGAAATAAACTAAGAACCTTCAATAGTTAATAACCAAACATAAACTCAAATTAAAACACAAATCGCTCTTAAAGAACTTTATTATAATACGAAGACTAAGACCTATAAACAATTCAAACCATACCATCCTAAGACCTATAAACAATTCAAACCATACCATATTAAGACCTATAAACAATTCAAACCATACCTTAAACCGTGTTTTAATAATCGGGTATAGTGTAAACTCATTAAGTTTCTAATCAATAGACAATGATATTGTTTTACCGAAGTGCCTTCTTTATTATCTCTTCTCACCTGACGTAGATCGGTCCTTAAATCTGAGCTCTATAACCTGCATGCCAACCAAGGCGTGGCGTCACGTGACAATATATTAAAATGAAATCATGCGTCAGAAAAACATTTTCAATTTGAGCAACATTAGGTTTTTGTGTATACAGAACTATATCAGTTGCCTTGGCTTAAATCACAGGTTAATTATTTCTGCCTGTCGTCATTTATAATTAGGAACCACAAGTCAAGAGAACAATGATACGTCTTGAAATTCTGCACGCATAAACTCGCAGACGACGATAAAATCTGAGGTTTTCGCCACCAGAACAATCTGACATTAGCCTTATATGCATAAAACAGTGTACTGAACTTCTGCTGGAGATATGGATCATGATTTCGTGGGAAATATTTTTGTTAAAGACTTTATTGCAATAAGAACTGCGCTACGTGATTGTCTAGATGTTTGTCTTCGGGTCGGCGCCCTTATGTAATTTCTTAAGAACAGTATCAAATGATTTGTTGTATATAATTATCATATGGTTTAGGATAATTATGCTTTACTAGAGGAAGCAGGAAAGCACTATTATAATATAAAAAATAATTAACAGTAATAATAAGTGCAGATCTACATGACAGATCTCTACTGAGCTAAAGGCTGCAGGTAAACGCTGACCAAGGGTGGTCAAGTTTACTGAGGCCTTCTGCTGAATTACACACACTAAAAGTTCACAAATTTATATATTGTACAGTGTATCCTAAATTCGTGGGTGACCACTGGGATATCATATAAACATAAAAAATAATTCGCATGATACCGACTTATGAGGCAAATTTTAAGGAGAGATGCACGATTTAGACAATACATTGATGGTGAACAGATTGATTTCACATGATATATTTTATTATATTAATTTTATATTAAGTATTTACCCTGACTCAAGAAGACGTCTATTCAACTTTTATTACCACTAAATTATAACTTTTTGTGTCTCGTATACAGGGAAACATTTTATCTTTTATGATCAATACTTGGTCACGAATTGCCCACTCATTACTCATAAATAATAAAATCGTCTTCTCTTAAACTATATTATCAACAACTTTCAGCTTAGGGCAAGCACTAACATACTACAAAACGCATTAAGAAAAAAAAAGAAGAAGAAGAAAACTAGTAAATTTTGGACAGCCCCTGGCAAGAAAGTCTAATGTATTTCGTAGGTGTAGAAACTTACCCGGCAGATATGTTGTTACCGAGCTGTTTCATTATGCTTTCTTATTCTCATTTGTAGTTTATCTTTTGTGTATCTGTAAGCATTGCCTAGAGATAATGTCGTAATTATTGGGTATATCATGATCGGCCGCAGTTTTTACGGTTGTTGAGATTAAAATCAGAATCGGCCTGAGATTATAATATGTAAAGTAATTTAAAATTCTTGGGATGCATGGAGGTTACGGCATGTTCCGGCTTAAGAATCTATTATATTTTTTAGATGATTAAAAGCCACTATAAAAATGTGGGAGTATTTTTTCGTAATACTAAACATCTTTATTTTAACTTATTGTGTGATTGCTTAAGGTTGAGAGATAACTTGTTTTTAATAATAAAAATGGATTTTCTGATAAGGATTGGTAAAATATGACACGATTAATTATTCTTTTAGGAACATGCTTAAGAAGCTCCTATGGGAAAACATTGGGGACATGGGGAAGCATTTCTAAAAAACGCATAATAACTAATTAATTTAATAAAAAATATTATTAAAATATTACTTTTTCAAGGGTTTGAAATGTTTTATAGCTACTAACTGATTTCAATTTCTTCAAGAGAAATGCTTTTTACTATTATTGTCCGAATTCTGTGTTGGTCGGAGAGTAAAAACTAATTCTTTAATTCTATATCAAAGTAGAAATTTAGGAAAATGAGATTGTTGGGGAAACACCCCAACAAGTGTATTCACTTGCCGTTTTTCACTGGATCGTTTGGTGATAACACCCTGTATGTCCGTAGTATGAATGAGCCATAATTAAACTCCGAATAAAGTTATTTCACCCCAGGTAAACAGCAACTTGTGCATTTAAAGCTTTGTATTTCAGTTACTCCTTAGTCCGAACCTGGATTGTCGGTACGATAGATTCCATTATATTCATATAATTGAAATGTTTCAACAACCGCTGGAAAGCAAGTTGCCCTTCGTCAAGGAAAACGCTATTAATCGTTCTCAATTTAATATATCTGTGTCTCCGTCAATGTTTTGTAAACAACAATATGTCAAATAAAGAAAGAACATATTTCCACCCTCTCAAATGCATTCCGCGTCCGCGCAATTTCCACTCTATTTCTTCCTGCCGCGCCAGTAGGAAAAATTAGATTTTAGTGCCTTACAAAGACTCAATCATGAGGCATCAGTCCAGTCATCGCTCTGCTTGAGTTTGGCGCCAAGAACATCTACCCAGTCGTTGACGCCAAGGAATTTAGTTATTTTCTCATTTTGTTTGCACAGATATTTAGCAAATATCTGCTGTACTCTGTTCTCCCTATCCAAGCTTGGATAAGGAAATCTTTTGTGCGTTTTATGCATTTTCCCAAAACAGAAACACGGTAGCGTCCCTCCTGTTGTAGAAAATTGAAGAAGGTAAAATGACGGTTGGAAAATTGTACTTAGACAAATCTGTTCCTGTACTCAAGATTCGGATCAAATCTTCGAAGTCTTATATCCCTGGTGAAGTTAAGTTGAGGAAATTGCAGAAGCAAAGTAACAAGGTATTTAGCGTGAACAGAAAGGGAGTCAGTTGAAATTTTGAAATAAAGAAAGTTTGATTAAATTCAGTAAAGAAAGTTCGAATTAAATTCAAATAATCAAGAATTTTGTTAGATATTAGATATTTATTAATAGTTAACCGAATGTACAGTATTTAGTTTTATGTGTGAAAGGATGAATGTTTGAAAGTAAGAAAAATCATTTTATACATTGATCATATTTAATGCAAATGAATGCTTGCATTATTAAAGTACGTAATATCTAAAATACATGTTCCAATTCACAGCCTATGAATATAACCCCACCAACCTATTTTGATACAGTCCACTAATTAAAGTGGTTACTTATAAAGTTAAAATTACCACCCCCTCCTTTGCGGTAATAAATCATTAAAGAATTAATTGTTTATACCGACCAGAGATCTTGCAGGACGCAGGCCACGACATGAGAATTTATCTGATGATCGAGGAATACAGGGTGTCGCTAAAATATCTGTACACAATTTTACCACATATTCCTGAAGTCAGAATAACCCGATCTTAAACCACTTACCTTAGTCTGAAATTGCTCCATTTCCGAGACACAGGAGGGTAAAGTTGTAACGGAATATTAGCTTATTCCGCTCCACTACATTAAGTTCAATTACGAATGATTTTCGATATTTGGGATTTGAGTCGCCAGTGACATCTATTCGCGAATGGGTAGATTTCGTGCAAGTAATTATTTAAGAAGCACAAGTACGCTGTTTTATACCTACAATTTGTGGATTTGTTTTACTGTAGATTACTATATTTAGTAGTGACATCTATTCGTGAATGGGCTTATCTCGTGTGGTTGGTAATTGGGGAGCGTAGTACGCTATTTAATACCTACAATTTATGAATTTAATTTTCTATAGATTGCTATATTTAGTTTATATTGGGTATTTCTTTGGTTTGACGCCGCGTGACCTATATTGGTAGTCACATGATATAAATTATCCAATTAAAACATCGAAAAGCATAATTTGTTGAACGTCTTAAAATTTTGAAAGCGAGGTCGTTTCTCTTTGTGGCGACGCTTGACGAGTAAGTGCTAATTTTCAATCTTGAAATATTTAATTCATCTTGCAATATATTTCACTAATTCTTTCATTTTTAAATACATAATTAATAATTGTTTCTGATTCGCTTAATTGTATTGGACTAAAGCAAGGATTTAGCATTTTTATATTACACTTTCAATTAACTTACATCTTCAATAATCTTAATTTTTGTCGTGACCGTTGGGTTAGGATACCGATTTATTGGTGAATAATTTCGTCTCTCATTAGTCAAATTCATGTAATTTAGTGTGGTGCCCCACGTTGGGCGCAACTGTGTAATGAATGCTTGCTAAATATTAATTAATTAATTAGGTATGGCGTTGGGCGTCAATTTGTAATGATAATTAGTTGATTAAATGTATGAGACTCGTTTTTATTTTCCTTAGGGGGTGGGTTGTCTCTTTTATTAGCTAAAATTTGTTTGGGCCCCAGAGTTCCTAGAGACAATCCGAACTGAGTATGAATACTTAAATATCAATAACTATAAAGATAAGAATATCAGAAATTTGCCCTTATAATTCGTGTCTCACAGACCTCATTCTTGCGATAAATTAAACAAAGGAATTCAAAACAACGATATATTAATTTTACAAATATGAGTGATGGTATCAGGTGAAATGAAGATTATCAATATAATTAAATTACAAATATAATTGATTAAATTATTTGAAATAAAGTTTATGAATAAATTGACTAGCAATGAGAATTAAAATTAATGTAAAAGATTTAAAAAAATAATAATGAATGAGGCGATATCACTGGTCTTTTCAATAAATTTATCTTCTGATTGGTTAATACTTAGCTTGTCCAACTATTCTGTAACCATGCGATCGTATTGGGAGCTCTACTGAAACCACTTCTGCCTGTTCCCAAGTTAATATTTCTTGGTCTTATCGAGGACTCACTTGGTTCTTATCGTATCGAATCCCTCAGAGCACACAGTAAGTGTACAAACACCTGCTACTTGCCAAGCACGATGTTTTCTTCCCGCCAATGTTGAATACATGCAAGAGAAAATAACCTAGTCTTCGACCAATGTATATCGCTAATTAAATAATATTCAGGGAAGTATCATGTGAACATCAGTGACACTGTCACACATGTGAGGAAGCAATCAACAAATTGAAATTTTACTGGTTAAAACAGATATAATCAGAAATTTAAATTACAATTTTAAGTTGGGCAAAAACTGTAAATATCTACTGTTACTCAAGATATCCTTTTCTTTACTTTAAAATTTGAAATTCAAAAGAAATAATGACTGAAATATAAAATTCAAAAGAAAATTATGGACTTACGTTCCAATTAGTGACTCTCGGCAAATCTAAATAACAGATAACTTGAATTTAACGATAAATAGAAAAACAGAGGTACAACCTCTAATAACGACTCTTATAACTCAAAATAAGTAATTTCTATTACTTTTTATTTTGGCTCATGACACATAAACGATAATTGAGCGTAATTACGCTTCAATTAATTGAAGATAACGATAAGATAATCACTATCTCGCATCGAAAATAGAAATTTAGATAAAAGATAAAAAAAAAACAGATAAATTTACACATGTGAGATTAACCTCTCATAAATGCAAATTAATGTCGGTACATCAGTGTTAAGACGAAACAGGGCAAGTGCTAATAATTATATGCTTGATGTAACAAATAAACTAAATATTTAATTATATGAGCCTGAAAAGAAAAAATATTGAAACCAGCAACACTATGCGGGAAAATTCGGAGAAATTCTACTGAAAATTCAATTTACTACCTTTGCAGGAATATATAGAATTTACTCCGAGAATTCCCCAAATAATTTGTTCAGTCAATTTGCGAGAATCTGATCACACTAAAGCACGAGGTTTTAAAAGTTCGACCCACCCTTAAAATGTTGTCTACATATTAACTCGTAAAGAATTTAAGTAAAACCAAAAAATTTACTTACCTGTAAGGAAGTCGTCTCGACTCCCCTGCTCGTTGCGCCTATGGCTGAGGTTTAAGGATTTGTCCTGAATTTCATTAGGCTCAGGAATATTACTTATAAGCTCAATTTCTTTTATAATTTTAAAATTATACAAGCTGTGTGAGAAACTCCTCTCTAGTTGGATGTCATAATATGTGAAAATTTGAATGGAAATACGTAAAATAATGTGCGTAACCGCTAAACGATGAAATAATTACGTTCTCTTTAAATTTGGACTAAACCTCTTTCAAATTATTTGACTAATGAGAGACGAAATTATTCACCAATAAATCGGTATCCTATCCCAACGGTCACGACAAAAATTAAGATTATTGAAGATGTAAGTTAAAGTTAATTGAAAATGTAATATAAAAATGCTAAATCCTTGCTTTAGTCAAATGCGATTAAGCGAATCAGAAACAATTATTAATTATGTATTTAAAAATTAAAGAATTAGTGATATATATTGCAAGATGAATTAAATATTTCAAGATTAAAAATTAGCACTTACTCGTCAAGCGTCGCGTCGCCACAAAGATAAACTACCTCGCTTTCAAAATTTTAAGACGTTCAACAAATTATGCTTTTCGATGTTTTAATTGGATAACTTATATCATGTGACTACCAATATAGGTCACGCGGCGTCAAACCAAAGAAATAACCTATATATACTAAATATAGTAAGCTATAGTAAATTAAATTCATAAATTGTAGGTATTAAATAGCTTACTGCGCTCCCCAATTACCAACCGCACGAGATAAGCCCATTCACGAATAGATGTCACTACTAAATATAGTAATCTACAGTGAAACAAATTCACAAATTGTAGGTATAAAACTGCTTCTTAAATAATTACTTGCACGAAATATACCCATTCGCGAATAGATGTCACTGGCGACTCAAATCCCAAACATCGAAAATCATTCGTAATTGAACTGAATTTAGTAGAGCGGAATAAGCTAATATTCCGTTACAAAGTAAAAATAAAACTCGAATTTTTTTAAATGCATATTTTTTTAACGCGGAGGTTTTTGGAATGCGGAACCTCAATATGAATATATTTTCATTGTGGCCGCTAGGGGGCGCTTCACACTGCACTTCTAATGGTTTAAAATTACAATAACTTTCTCTCATTGTAGTTTTTTACTCTCTTTATTAAGGATATAATTTCATTTTTAGGCAAAGAAGGTACTCTTGTTAAAATCCGTGTTCGAGATATTTTGGTTTTTAGTGTTCCTATAGAAAAGGGTTTGTTACATGTTAGTGTGTCTGTTACAATTATTTATAATTTAACAAGGGACCTTCCGTGAGACTATCCGTATGACCTTCCGCGAGACTTAACGATCATCCGTGAGACAGAAGTTTCTCCATTGAGGCTGAACGTCCTAGAGTGGCCTGTTTTATACTGACCTAGAGATCTTCGGTTCCATTTCGCTAGATAGAGGCCTTTTGTCGAGGTGGTACGACCACATAGTGGAAACGTAGCTTCGCAGGAAACTCCGGGGGATTTTAATTCTGCAATAAAAGAAATTGGCCGTTATCTTTAAGGAAGAAATTTGGTCAGTGAATTAGCAGTGCAAAATGGATTTTTAGACAATTTTTTGGATTGTACGTAAATATTCCAACATTGTCTCATACAGAAAACCTCTTTTTTACCTGTTTGGTGAACAGCTTTAGAACTTTATTTGCACATAGACAAATTTATTTTAAATTTATTTTCTTTAGTCATTTTCGCTATCAGTCAGTTTTCGATATGAAAGAAATGTTTGACTTGGTTTACTTGGAGTAAATGTGGAGGAAGAATTTGGGAATTGATTTTTTTTTAATTCAATGAGAAACAATTAAAAGTAAATTTAATTATCATAAACTTTTAGTAATAATTGTTCAAAGTTACCTCCGCCAACAAACGTACAAAGATTAATACGACGTAAAAAGTCTAAATGTACTCTTTGCATCAATTCCCGATTTTTTTTTAATATGTTAACTGCATTTTGAATTCATCCCCACAATTTCTCTTCATTATTACTCGGTCTGGAATATCCCATTGTCTTTAAAGGCCCCCATAAAAAATAATCAAATGGAGTCATATCTGGCGAGCGTGGTGGCCAGTTTAGAGGAGCGTCATTTCCTCTACTGATTCATCTGTTTGGATAACGTTGAATAATTGCGGACGTTTAAAGTAAAATGTGGCGCATGGTCATGCATAAACCACAATTCTCGTCGAAGTTGTAATGGCAAATCGTCTAATAAATCTGACAGCGTATTTTGTAAATGTTCTAAATAATCCACACCATTAATTCCTGCTCACACATTAACCCTCATGTCAATAATGAGTTATTTTCGTGGCATGCGGATTTTCATCAGCATAAAAAATATGTTCATTATGTAAGTTGGTTACACCACTTCTTGTAAAACATGCTTCGTCAGTAAATAAAATTTGCGTAACAAAATACATATTCTGTTGTCTGTGTTCAGTCATAATTCGACAAAAGCCCAATCATTGATCGAGATCCGGAGACAGAAGGTCTGGTACCTTTTGGATATGGTATGGAAGCTATTGTTCTTGTAATGTTCTATGAACTACATCCTTGGACACTCCTACCTTTAAACCTAAGCGTCTGGTGCTTACTTTAGGATCTTCTGCGATTATTTCCAATATTTGTTCCTGAACCTCAGTAATCCTTATTGCACGTTGGCTTCCATAATTGTATATTTTCTAAATATTCCACACCATTTAGTCGAATGACAGAACCGATAATAAAATTGCCAGTGATTCCTGCCTACATTCTGTTGTCTTTGCTCGGTAATAAATCGACAGAAGCCCAATCGTTGATCGAGATCCGGAGGCAAATGTCTTGTACTTTTTGGAAATGTATGAACGAAGCTGCTCTTCTTGTAATATTCTATTGAAATGCTCCTGCCCCAAGGCACATTCGTTGTCCCTAAAGGCAAACACTCTTTGGACGTGATCGTAACAATGGTTAATGACTTATCGCCACTGTCGGCTGAGACCCTGTTCAATTGACATTGTTTGGTAGTAGATGTTTGTGAAACGATTATCTTGAATAATTACAATTTCGTAAGTGACTAGTCAATGCTGGCAATAAAACACAAAGGGCTATGCTTTATACATCTATTTTTCTTTACTTGTACAGTTTAATGAATACGCAGTATTAATTCATAGAAAATAACCTCTAACATATACAAAAAAATGGATGCAACATGAAATTAATTTACCTATTAAAGGAACAATGTACATAAGAAAGAAAAAAATAGTTACGAGAATTAAGTTACTATATTCCAATCATTTCAACATCCAAAGTATGTGCCATTACAATGTGCTATTCGCTGGATACATTCACAATACTCATACGGAAAATATATGCATACCACCTCGTATACATGCACATACTAAAGAAAATTAGTAACAAGTTGAGAGCGTAGCGGATAAGACCTGACCAAGACGTATATAATATATGTACATTTTTTAGATACCCCACAGAGATTACGTCACAAGGTTCTTTTGGAGGGTTATCCCGAAGGATCTTTTCTTGTCCCGTAGGCTCTTGTCGTGTCCCGAAGGCTCTTTTCGCGTTCCGTAGAACTATTGTACCATTTGTTCTTTAAGACTCTTTACACTATTAGCCCAACTTGATATTCGGAGATAAGAGAGTTAAAGTTTACTTGAATATATTTGGCCAAAATCACTTCCCCGTCCGGAATCTAATCAAAATTGTGCGATTTGCGAGAATCTGATCACACTAAAGCAAGAGATCTTAAAAGTTCGACCCACCCTTAAAATGTTGTCTACATATTAAATTGTAAAGAATTTAATTGAAACCAAAAAATATACTTATCTGTAAGGAAGTCGTCTCGACTCCCCTGCTAGTTGCCCCTATGGCTGAAGTTTAAGGATTTGTTCATAATTTCATTTGGCTCAGGAAAATTACTGATAAGCTCAATTTCTTTTATATTGTAAACCTATACAAGCGGTGTGAGAAACTCGTCTCAAGTTGGATGTCAGAATATGTGAAAATTTGAATGGGAGCCCCGGCTAAGAGTTTTGACGGGTTTGATTCGGACCAGTCTCTAGCTAAAATGAGAGAATTTGAAAAAAGGTAGCTTTTAGCGAGTGGAGTGGTTTTTATATGCAAAAGTCCCCATTTGAAGCGTGGGTGTGACAAGAGACTATTAAAATTTCGATCTCACACATTGGAAAAATGTATTAAAAAGAAAAGTAAATAGGTGTGTCGCGTGTTTACACCGTTTGGCTCGACCCTCTTTACCTACTTCTCGAAGGTTTGCATGCAAAAAGTGCGTTTTTAAAGCTTTTTATAATACCTATTGTATTCCAATTTTTTTGGGGAATTTTATTATTTTAGAACTGTTCTTTGTTAATTTGCATTCCTAGGGTGGGCCTGTTTCACTATGAACTACATCACTGGCCACCCCTGCCTCTAAACCTAAGGGTCTGGTGCTTAATTTAGGATCCTCAGCGATTTTTCCAAAATTTGTTCCTGAACCTCAGAAGTTCTTATCGCACGTAGGCATCCATAGTTGGCAGTTACAGGAGTGAAACTAACCCAAACTACCGGTTTCGTGAAAACGTCTCTCAATACCATCAAATGGTTTAAGGTTTGATATATGCCGATTTGGAAATCTTTTCCTGCAACACTTTCGCGGTCATTTCCTTGACAATACCCAAAAACTAATAGCATATCAGTCATTTCTGCAGAACTGTATCCTTCAGCCATTTTGACACACAATAATTCAAATAATTTAAAATTTAACTAACAAGTTTCAAACACCCTATTTATTCCCGCTGGCCGGTACAAACGAATTAATTTTATTAACTTATTTTGACCACAAAGGTGAAGGTAGCAATTAACTGCATAATTAACTACAAGCAATTAAAGGAGCGGACTGTATAAAAATAGTGTGTTGGGGTTTTAAACATAGATTATGGGAATAGAAATTCGATAGGTATGTTAATGTACTTTAATAATGCAATTATGCAATTGCAATTGATGTAAAAAACATAAGTACAATTTTTAAATACTTCTTAATCTAGTTCCATGCATTCAATCATTCACTCACATAAAAATTAAATACAAAATGGTGCTTAATTAAAATAGGTACTACAAAGTCTAGATTTGTTACTTTAAAAATGGAACTTTGTCTTTAGATTTTAAACTTTCCTTTCATTCTACAAAATACCTTGATTTTCTCGTTTCTCCAATATTGTCGTACTCAGGGGTAGCCTTTTAGAATTCACACATTGAATTCATATAGCTGGGATTTGAATGGATTTTCTCTACTGCAAATTTGCAGCCACCATCTTCAACTCAGGTACGCCAAAATTTTTTT
>MU182125.1:440813-478693 GCA_016904865.1 Pissodes strobi
TTTTTTTTTTTTTTTTTTTTTTTTATGGCAGTGGCACACACACTAAAGGGAGACCCTATGGCGCTCGACGAGCGGTGTGTGTGCGAAGATGTTGATTGACACGGCTCTTGAATATTTGTAAGTTGTAATTAGTGGGAAACAGATGTTCTGGGAGTGAGTTCCACAGTGATGCAGTGCGCCAGACAAAGGAGTTCTTGTAAAGCGATGTTCTAGGAGTTTCCAGTTGTACGATGAACTGGTGCGCTGTTGCCGTCTGTCGTGACTGTCTGACAGGAGCTGCCAGGGGCGGGATGAGGCGGGCCAAATCCTGGGAACATCTGCCGTGAAAGTATCTGTAAAACAGAGATATCTCGGCTACATGTCTGCGGTGTTCCAGACTATCTAGATTCCGGGTCAACTCCGGGTCGCCGACGAGACGCACTGCTCTCTTCTGTATGGAATCCAGCAGCTTTAGGGTGTGCTTTGGTGCGGCACCCCAGATATGTGAGCAATATTCTATGCACGGTCTTATTTGCGCTTTGTAGAGCAAGAGCAACTGCTGCGGTGTATAGAGTTTTTTGTTGCGAAATAGCGCACCAAGCTTCTGGGAGGCTGATTTTGCGATGTTAGCAACGTGGTCATGCCAGGACATATTGCTGTTGACCGAGATACCCAGCAGTCCGATTGACGAGGATGAAGGAATGGTCGACCCTGCCATAATAATGTCAGGGCCCGCTGTATTGGCCCTCTTGGTAAACGTGGCTGCTTGGGTCTTTGCTGCATTGAACTGGACCAAATTTCGGTCGCCCCAAGTTTGAACTTTCTCCAGGTCTTGATTAATTGCTGTAATCTGCTCCCGTCTGCGGTGATGAGTCTCAGTCGCTGGTAAGGGTTTTTCTGATCTAAAGTGGGAGACAAGGGTACTGTCATCTGCAAAACTGTAAACAGGATTATTTGTTTCGGTCAGCAGGTCATTAATATAGATAAGGAACAGAGTTGGTGAAAGTATTGCGCCCTGAGGCACGCCCGCGTTGATGGTGAATGTGTCCGAGATGTGTCCATCGACTGCAACGTGCAGAGATCGGCTCTTAAGGAAACTGGCAAGCCAGCTGCAGAGAGAGATGCTACCTACGTAGTTTCTGGCCATAAAGAATTGCGTTACACAACGCCTAAACGAGGTTTTTGTCCAACGTGGACAAAAATAACAGAGGTACACTAAATATTCTCTAATATTTGCGCATACAATCGGAGAATTTGCCTAAAAGGATGGGACCTTTTGGCGCGAAGAGGAGATCGAGAATATTCGTTCTTGCTTGAGTGAACGTTAAACTTGCACTGAAATATGATGTTTCTTACGATCTCGGGAGGGACAATAACACAACAAAAGTTACGCGTCAGTTTTATCTGAGAGGGGGAAAACATCTTCTTTCTTTTTTTTTACACACTGCTGTTTACTGACGAAGACACGAATATATTAAATTGAAAACGCTTGGATTGAACCCAATTGAAATGGCAAATTGACATTTAACTGTATAGGAAGGAATCGACCATCCAGGTTTGAACTAAGGGGTATTGAAGAAATGACATATGCTAATTTAAATGCACAAATTGGGTTGTACCCGGGGTGAAATAAATCTATTTTGAGTTTAATTACGATTCATTAATACTTCATACATACAGGGTGTTATCACCAAACTATACGGTAAAAAACGATAGTTTCTACACGTGTTGGGGTGTTTCCCCAAACATTTACTGTAAACCAAATCAAATAATATTTTTTCCTGACGAAAATATTACTAATAGCGAAAGTTCTTAAATTACAAAAAAAAATAAAATTAAATATTCTGTCCGCAAAAAAAATCTAAAGCGATTCACCAAACGGGTTCAAAATGATTTGAATATTTCGGTGCGGCATCGAACATTAAAAACCGAAATATCTCGAAAACGACTTATATTAGCGGATTTTAACAAAAGCACCATTTTTGCCTAGAAATTCTCAGAAAATTGTTTCCTTAAGAAAAAAAATAAAAAACTACATTGAGAAAAAAGTTATTGCCATTTTTAACCATCAGTGTCAAGCTCCCTTTAACGGCCACAGTGAAAAGGTGTCCATTTCCGGTTTTTGCATTCCAAAAACCCTCGGGGCACCAATCTTTAAAGTAATTTAAAAAAAAGCGATTTTATTTTTTAAATTTACCACCTTGTATCTCGGAGACGGAGCAATTTCGGACTAAGATAAGCTAAATCAGCTTATTTTGACCTCAGGAATATGTGATAAGATGTTTCATAGTATATTGTCTCTAAAATAGGTTAAGATCTTGACTTGTTCTTAATTTTTCTGCCTGCTGTATATGTTGGATCCTGTCTGTCTTCTAAAATCGTAATTCTGTCGCAGTTTTTTTTTGGACCGTTTTTTATTGCCGACCTTCACAAATAACTTACCTAGAAATTCTTCATGTTCAACAATGTTTTGAGAGTTTCCTTAGCTGCATTTTAATTAGAACCATAATACTGGAAACCCTTTAACTAATTTCCCATACAAGTTTTTCAAGCGATAGATCGTATCACAAAACTATTTTAAGCAGTACAGAGCTCGCTCTGGAAGCCTTGTACTTGAACTCACTTATCGTCAAAACAAAACAATTTGTTCAATCAGATACAGTTAACATGTTTTCGGGTTTCATAATATTAACTTCGCAGACTATCTTGGAATGAAGAGAATTTCATTATGTCTTATGCCTCCCAAGGATATAAATCCGGGTTTGCCGCCTAATCAACTGTTGCGATCTGCATATTGTTTATATTTTTCTACTATTTTGTATAAGTGATTTTTCATGCAAATGTATGTCGCAAGTTTTTGCGTGTTTAATTTCAAGGCGTAAATGCAATGTCCGTTAATGCAAAATTTAATCAGGATTTATTTCCTTTTAAAACTCTAAAATTCGGAAAAGGGCAATTTCAATAATTTTTTGTCTTCATTAATAATGCTAATAAAGTGAGGTACATATTTTTAACCAGCCTTAGTCTAATATGTAGATCGACTCAAAATTTCTTAAAAAAGATAGTGTTTATCCAAAATTCGTCGTACATTTATAATTGAGTTTTAAAAGCATTTGGCAATGGGAATTTATATTATTTGCATAAGTCGTATTATTACTTATAAATTAACTTTAAATTTTATAAATCATTTTGTCAAGAATCAATAAATTTTTTAATGGGAGTTTGTTTAAAAATTGATAAAACTCAAAATAAAGCGCACATAATGATGCGATCATCTTAGATTGATTGTATTATATTCAATCACGATTTCCTTATTACTTTTAAAAAGGAAAGGATTTTAATTAGAACAAACCTAACAGAGAGTAATGTGTGAAATACCCAGGTGCGGAGTTCGTGAGCGCCACCAGTTCTGCCAGATAAGCTGAAAAAGCTTCGTTGGTGTTATAAGGGGTTGTTAGGCACGTTTTATTAAACAAGAAAACATAATGTTAACAAATGGTTCGATCTATTGGCTTCTAGTTTTGTTTTTAATTCAAAACAGCAACAATCTTATAGTGAAACTTAAAAACAAATGAATGACGACAAAAAAAATCTATTAAATCATTAATAATGATTGTACAATATGATGCTTTGGCTGGGACCAATTCTATTAGTAAACTCGGTAGTGCCTTACGGCTAAAAACTCTAAGCACTACTATCTAAAGTGATCACTTTGGTTTACTTAAGATTAATACATAGGTATATGTAAATTCAAAGGCATCAATTAGTAGCCGCACCAATAATGTAATATTATCACTTAATAACGAAAACCACAATAACTAAATCAATCGGACGGAAAATAAATAAATTAATAAAATCTACCTTAAAGCTCGACCAACAATGCTAGATTTATATTAAAATAATTCGAACGATTTTATCAATGGCCCGAAAAACAAAATAATTAATAAAATTAATAAAGCCATCTTAAAGGTCGATCAACACTGCTAAATTTATAATAAAAAAAATATCGGAACCATACAACGTTAGATCCAAATGTCCGCTGCTGAAAAGGCTGCAAGCTCAGCAGTTCAGGTAAAAGTCACCTGCTCGAGAATGAGAGTCCTCCGCCCAAAAGGTGAAACCTGTAGGAGGATCCGGTAGTGAAACCCGGTCATGAAAACCCGGTGGTGAAACCTTGTAATGGCTTCTGGCCCATGTAGAAAACCCTGTAAAAACCCAATACTAATTAGACTAAGCCCCTTACTTCAATGAAGAAAGTATATATTTTTTATAAAACAAATCACCCCAAAAATTATCAATGGATTTTTAGTAACTGTCAGCAAATAAAAGAAATACACTTGAATAAAAACAGAAATAGGTATGAATCACCCCTAAATAACATAAACTTCCCCATATGATCAAAACTAAAGTTACATGAAGAAAAAAGGTCAGATATGATAAAAGGAAAAAGTTAAAATATCCTATGGAATGCAATGGGTGGTCGATGGAAAAATCTACCACAGATAAAAGCAATTAAATCATTAAATTAGACCAAAAAAAACTTTTGCAATATTTATCTCTCTTCAGTTAGAGACTGCGGAAGCAACAGCTAATGAACTAAAATCATAAATCCTTATAAATCCGAATTGACAGCAACAATTATGGAAAAATCGGCCAGTACTAATATTCAAGCCTACAATACAATACAATACAATCTTTATTTTTCCAACGATACAATATTTGTATATGGACATCGTCAATTTACAAAAAGCATACATTAAAAAGAACAGCATGTAATACCTATTTCTAATGCTAATTCTAAATTTAGGGATGTAAGAATGTGCTAATATTATAATAACATTTCTCAACTAAAAAATCTTTCAACATTCTTTTAAAGGGCAGTGAACTATTACAAGTTTTAATCTGCAAAGGCAAATTATTAAACATATTTGGACCTATGTTAAGAACGAAATTTTTTGATCTGCTTAACCTATTCTTTGGTATTAAAAAGTTATCCTGGTAACGAGTATTATATGAATGATATTCATTATTTCTTAGGAACTTTTCCTTATTGTCAAACACAAAATTTGATATATTACAGCACACGGTACAGTTAAAATTTTAAATTCCTTAAAGAAGGGAACACAAGAAGTTCTACTTGACACACACGCCATACAGCGGACCACACGTTTCTGCGATTTAGAAACGGTATCCGTAAATGAAGAAGTGCCCCAGAATTGGATGCCATACAAAATGCGCGAGTGTACCATAGCATAGTAAACACTCAATAGCTGGTGTGGCTCCAGAACAGTCCTTAAATTTCGGACAGCAAAACAGAGACTGTTCAATCTGCCAGCCAAATCCAGGCAATGACTCTCCCATGACAAAGTATCGTCCAGGACAAGACCGAGAAACTTAACAGATTTTTCACGGCTTAGCCGTGAATTTTGGCACCATAGATCTAAATCGATTTCCGCACGGGTTTGATTTGTATGGAAGACCATAAAATGAGTCTTAGAAATATTCAAGAACAGGTTGTTGTTAACAAACCAATCATTCAGCTCTTTAATTGCCTCACTCGCTGCAACATCCATGGAGGCATGTTTGTCATTTTTGACAACTGCTGTAGTATCATCAGCAAAAGCCACTATTTTGCTTTCTGATAGGTCCGCTGGTAGAGGGTTTACAAACAAGAGGAATAGAATAGGTCCTAATACGGAACCCTGTGTTACGCCAATGTTAACATCAAGGCTTTTTGAGTTGTGCTTTTTCCCCGTTTGATCACCCACCTGAACAAACTGCCTTCGAAATCTTAAAAATGAAGAATACCAGTTCAAAACACTCCCAGCAATACCATACTGCTCCAATCTATCAAGAATAATGTCATGATCAACACAGTCAAACGCCTTGCTGAGATTGCAGAATATCCCAACATGGCGCTCGCCCGCTTCAAGACCCTTCACTATCCCATCCAGGAAAGACAAAATTGCTGTTGAAGTAGATTTTCCAGCTCTAAAACCATGCTGACATGAAGATAATATATCATTGTCATTTAAGTGTTGTATAAGTCTCTCAAGCATAGCATACTCAAATATTTTCGAAAAACAAGAGGTTAAAGCAATAGGGCGGTAATTTTCGGTCATTGCTGGATCTCCCTTCTTAAAGATTGGTATGATTTTTGAGCACTTTAGAATATCTGGAAAGATTCCAGTCTCAAAAGAAGTGTTTACCAGATGCGTTATTGGCTCTAGACATGCCTCCAACATGGCTCTTTTAAATATATTTGTTGGGATATCATCAGGACTCGCAGATATTTTATTTTTTATTTTCTTCGAAATTAGTGCATACATTTCATTTTCAGATAATGGAATTACTGCCATGGTGGGAAAAGTGGTCCTGTTATTGTCAGTATTCTCGGAAATTAAATTTTTGTCATGGTTTAGTTTCTCTAGGATGCGAAGTGGTGCATCTACAAATAAATTATTAAAGCGATTTGCAACAGCGCAGGAACTTTGCACAATTGCCCCATTTTCATCCCTCACCCTTAAATCTAAACCTGAGCGCTTATTACTTGTTCCCCTCGTAAGCTCTGTCACTACTGACCAAGCTGCCCTTGAGGAGTTGTCCGAATTAGAAATTTTTTCTTGGTAGAATGATTTTTTCGATTTTCCCAACAATTTTTTATGCTCACCGCGCGCTGATTTGTACAAGGCGTCCATCCCAGGTATACCTCTACTAATATAATGCAAATTTTTGAGGTTTTGACTAGATTGTTTGACTTCTTGTGTTACCCATGATTTTTTGTTTCTATTGAAATATCTTAACTTACTTGGAAAAAATATATTAAAATACTCTAAAAATTTATAATAAAAGGTGTTGAACTTTTGTTCATAGTCTGCAATACTATAAACACCAGACCAATCCTCACTCTTCAGAGTCGAATTAAAACTATCTACATTTACAGAGCTGTAGATCCTACAGATACTTCTAACTACATTGCTTTTATTTGATATTGTTTTCAACCATCCTGAGTTAAAAAGGACAGTCTCGTGGTCAGAAAAGGGATTATTATCTGCCACTGCCTCCGAACAGTTGGATAAATTTGTATAAATTAGGTCCAATGCTGTAGAGGCAGTGGAGCAAACTCGTGTTGGTATATTTACTTTATTTTGGAGGTTAAAATGCAACATTAGTTCATTTATCTCTTTTTTGTTAGCAGAAGTCAAGCTGTGAGGGTTAAAGTCACCCATCAGGATTACCTCAGAATTAGGTCTGTAAAACGTATCCAATAAATTTTCTATGCTTTGTTCAAACACAGAAAAATCGCCACATGGCGACCTATAACATAAAAACAGCAAAATATGTTTTTTTGTCTAGTAGACCCACTTAACGCCGCAAACTTCAAAGTGTTTTTCTTCACAATACTCTTTCAAGTCGAGAACACTACACTTCGCTTCATTTCTAGCCCACAGTGCAACACCACCTCTGTTAAAAGTGGTTCGACAAAAATTAGTCCGCAGCGTGAATCCTGGAATCGTCATATTTTCAAAATTCGATGGCTTAGCCCAGGTCTCGTTCATACATATGAAATTGATACCGCAATGTGCATAGGTTATGTCAAGAAAATCGGATTTTTCGGTGGAGAATCCTTGAACGTTTAAAAAGATTATGTCGTGAGATGCAGTTCCAACGCCTACATTTGAGGTCTTTTCAGAGTTCTTGGGTGAAAAAACCGATTCACTCTAACTCAACTTGGCCACTTGAAATGCTGCAACGGGAATTCCGCTAAACCTATTGACAAAAAATCAAATAAATGAATTTATAAGTAATTACCAGAAAGGGTTAATACTCAATAATTTATACAACGAAATATAGAATTTTTGTTGCTAAATACAGCTTATTAAATAAAATTTATAATAAATAAATAAATAAATAAGTGTTTATTTCCAACGGTCACCCACTTACAGGAAATGTAGAAAAAAAATAATACAATCAATAAATGAAATATACATGCCTAATAAAGAATTTAAAAAAGTAATAAATTAAAGTAATACTAATGATATAGGTTTCAAGTTTAGAGTTTAAACTGATTTAAAACAAAACAAACAAAAAAATCCTCATATATCCCTATACCACATAATCAAACATCAAATAGCTAGTATTAGATAAGTACATAACTACCCAATACATTTGAAAGACCTACTCAAATAAGGTAAGAAAAAAAACAACTTATCGATTACACACCCTCAGGACAGAAGACAGCGAGTCAACAAAAAGGTCTATATTATGATTACACAGGGTATTAAATAAGTCACATATGTAGAAAATCGGAGCTCTCTTGAAAATATTATTCAGTGCCCTGTTACAGAGAAAGGCGCGAAAATTTCTGGAGTTTATCCTTGGGACAATATACCAAATTTGATTTACAAGAGTAACGCAGTCGATTTTATTGTTTACCAGGTTGTATAAAAAAGTTATAGCTGCAGCCACACGACGGTCGACTAAGGTTCTCATATCAAACCGTGCTAGCATAAGATTTTGACTAGTACCTCTAGCTGGATAGACGCCATCATGTTTACAGATTAAATATTTCAGAAACTTGCGTTGTATCGATTCAACGGTATTGATTTCGGTTTCATATAATGGATGCCATATAAGTGACGCATATTCGAGTCTTGAGCGTACAAAAGAATAATATAATAACAGTACTACCCCACTATCATTAAAATTGCGACAGTTTCTAATAATGAAACCCAAAGACCTGGATGATGACAGTACTATGTTCTGAATGTGGCTTTTAAAATTAAAATGTTCATCAAACGTCACACCCAAGGCATCTTGTCAAAGGCAAATTCTAATTATAATATTTTATAGTGGCAAAATCAGACTGTTACAATATAATATATTTAATACTTATCTAGCCAATCATGGGTAAAATCCATTAATTTACATCCACATCTCGTTGTAATATTTCTGACCGTCACTTCTTTTCATTGCCTTCCTTGTGTGCTTGCCTTAAAGAAAGTAAAATATTTAATATTAAGTGGATTTCTGCAGCTGGAGGTTCAAGCTTCAATTTGATTCGAGAACATGCTTGTCGACACTATTTAATCTAGTTTAAAATTTTAATTAAAGAGCTTAACAATTTCTTAATTTTGTAAGATACATACCTTGTATGGGTGGTGTATTAAAGAGGTAAGAGGAGGAGTTGTTTTAGAGCTAGCACACTCATAGTAATAAGGATATCCTCTAATTTATGCGGGGGGGGGGGGGCTAGGTTAACGCTAGACCCCCCCCCCCGTACCTTTTTTAATAGTAATACTGGCCAGCACAGCTTCTTTGGAGCTAGCACAGTCTAGCACAACTAGAAAAAATGCTAGCACAACAACATTCATTTTTGAAAATAATAGACCACAAATGCAGGGGGGGGGGGGTTAAGTTAACGTTTGGGTTCTTTTGAGGGTTGGTAAAGATAATTGTTATGCACAGCAAGCTTAAACCTATTGAGAGCTAGCACACCCCTACAGTTGAATATATAGGGGATGGGGTAAACTTTTGCCCCTCAGCTAATATTTTTCCGTCAAATTGCTACCACAGCAAGCTTAGACCTAGCACAGGCTAGCACAAACATTTTGAGAGCTAGCACACCCCTACAGTTGAAGATATAGGGGATTGGGTGAATTTTTGCTGGCCTCCCCTCAGCTAATATTTTTTCATCAAATTGTTAACACAGCAAGCTTAGATCCAGCACAATTATTTTGAGAACGAGTACATTTCAAAATGGTTGTTTGGTTAAAGGGATACATTTATATCATACCACCGTAAAAATAAAATTTTCAAAAGCATATATAGGATGGTAAAAAAAATATTTATATTTCTAAATTTCTCCGCTATTTAGCGTCGGAAGAAAAATTGCCTAAAAAAACATTTTATTCCAAATTAGGAGGTGTATCATCAACTTCAATACATTTTCTCGAAAAATTTCATAATTTTTGAGACATTCTCGAGAAAGTTCGAAAAACGACGTTTTTTGAAGAAAAAGGACATTCTTTTTTTAATAAGACGACTGAAGTATAGGTTAAACGCCATCAAAATACATACTTTTGGTAACAAGTATTTTTGTCGTATCCCTTGTAGCTTTCGAGTTATGTTTTTGCTCGCTTTGGGGCTGCTATCTCAAAAGGTAAGAATATTGTTTTTTTTTTCGTAAAGAACTTTTTTGTTTGCCTTTGTAAAATCAAAATTTGAAGTCTGAAGAAAATAATGGAAAAAAGCCGGCAGGTTCCGGTAGGTTTCGGCTTCTACTGGTCAAAATAAACGTAAGGTCGATATGAAAATACGGTTTTGTCCGTTTTGCCGATATTCGTATATTTAAGACCGAAACCTACCGGTTAAAAACCGCTCGATTCAGGTTCTATTCAGGGGTTATAATTTAGGGGCCAAGTGGAAAATATTGATATTTTTTAAATTTCGATATGGATTAATTAAGGTTCCTCTATGTTGGGGTTTGGAACCTTCGGCAACATGCACTAAAACGGAGTTCTATCCACAATACCGAAACAGAATTATTGCACTCGACGCGCGTTTCGCTAACTAAGTTAGCATCATCAGGAGATGATTAAAACTGGTTTTAATCATCTCCTGATGATGCTAACATAGTTAGCGAAACGCGCGTCGAGTGCAATAATTCTGTTTCGGTATTGTGGATAGAACTCCGTTTTAGTTAAGGTTCCTCTAGGTTCCTACCACGAAACATAATCAGCGGTAGGTTCCTGACGAGGTTGAATTAGAACTCATGACCGTCCCTAACCCTCTCACCCAAATTTCATCCCTCCCGGCCTAACGATAGCAAAATTAACTATTTAGGAGCCCCTATAGGACACTTAGAGACTTGATTTTTTGGGTGGTTCCGGCCGTTCCCCTTTGTTCCTTCCGATTACGGACCCGCTAGTTCAAAAGCGTTTTTCTTCGAATTAATATTTAGGGGTCGAAAACGACGGCTTTCCATTTTTGAAAAGCTTGGGCACCCGTAAGTATGAGCCGTGGATCGAAAATCTCATATATTGATTTTTAAGTCTCGCCCGTGAGGTGAATAATTTTAGGTCCGTTATCTAGCTTCCCCCCCCCCCCCCGCATTAATTTTTTTCTCCAAAACGCTAGTACAGGACCTTGAGATCTAGCACAACCTAGCACAATTTGTTTTAGAGCATAGTAATAAGGATATTCTCTAATTTATTCGAGGGGTTAACGCTAGCCCCTCCATCTTTTCAATTGCAATACTGGCTAGCACAGCTTCTTTGGACCTAGCACAGTGCAGCACAACTAGGAAAAGTGCTCACGCAACTACATATTTGAAAATAATAGGCCTAAGCACACTCCTATAACAATTATCTTTACCAACACTCAAAAGAACCCAAACGTTAACTCGGCCTCCCCCCCACCCCGCATTAGATGTGCTAGAATTTTTTCTAGTTGTGCTAGACTGTGCTAGCTCCAAAGAAGCTGTGCTGGCAGGTATTTCAATTAAAAAAGGTGCGGGAGGGGGGCTAGCGTTAACCTAGTCCCCCCCGCATAAATTAGAGGATATCCTTATTACTATGAGTGTGCTAGATCTCAAGGTCCTGTGCTAGCGTTTTGAAGAAAAAAATCACACGTGCGGTATGCAAAATACTTATACTGCAAAAGTATTTATTATATTCCGTACTTGAATTTGGCATCGAATTACATTCCGTACACGATTATCGCACCCGCGCTTTGATTGGATAGAAGTTCAAATTTTAAATGTTTTGACCAATAACAACACCGAGGTGCCATGTACATGTACGGAATGTATAAATGCGTACGGCATAGAATATGTCTACCCTTGTCGTAGTGCGACGTGGTGAAGTAGAGAAACCACAATCCATGGGTGGTTTATATTTCGGATGACGCTATTAGTCATCAGTACTAGTCAGTGAATGGCCTTGACCATGAATTAATTAGAATACACTTGCTATATAAATTATGGAAAAACTAATTATGCAACTATTTTCTTAATGGTCATGTTATTTATTTGACTTGGGTAGAATATGTCAAATCGAAATCTTGGGAAATTCCTGGAAATACTGATCGGGAAGTCTTGTTTACATGTGATATGTAGCTCGTATAGGAATGGCTAAAAAAAGCAGCGGAAAATGACATCCTGTGAAGGCTTTGCATGTATTGCGCGCAGCCTTGTTGCTGGCCTCTCTTTCAGCTATCCTTAAAGTAGTGTGGTGTCTCGGTAGAGTATAGTTTTAATTAAATATCTTATTCGGATGTTCTACAGTGACCCTTTTAAGACTCATGCGGTACTTGTTTGGTACCTGGGTCCTGTTTTGAAATTGGGATTTTTCCCTATCACTGTTGCAGATTAATTGTCTTTTGCCTTTTATCGCCGTTTTGTAACCCCACTTCGATTGTTACTAGGTTTTCTTTATTTTTCGTTATAGAGGCTCTATTTACTCCATCTTTCTGAGGCAGCCTTGCTGATTTCAACGTTTTGGAATATATAAAACACGCCTATCAGGTAAAATATTGATTCCTTCGTATTCGTCAACTTTTGTGTTTTTAAACAAAAGCCTTAAATATGCCGATGTTTTACAGGGTTTTTTTTCTAAGTGAAGAATCCTTCTTTTACCAGAGCAATTCCCTGTGCTCGTCGGCCATGTAGACGTACACGAGTGTTTCTGCTACCGAAGAAGTCGATCGTGTAGATGTTTCCTTCTGTGAGTTGCCTGGAGCGCGTACCATGAGTCCCAATTGATCAGTTCAGCAGATCGAACATCGCCAGGCCAGAATTTAAGACTTGCTCTTCTGTTGGTGTGTTTTATTGGTTAATACTTTAATGTATCACGGATGTGCGTGTGCTAATCACTCTGCTGATGTCCCCTCTCTATAAGTCACTAAAGTTTGATTTATTCCGTTTTCTAGCAATAAAATATTAACCATTAAGGTGTCGTGTCAAAACTAGAACTGGCGAAAAAACTAGCTCACCCAGTATAAAACGCATCAAAACTTCCAAACTGTTTTTTAATACAGCTTTTGGTGTAGATTTTCGTGTAGTAACAGGTTTTTTTTTCGGGAAAAAAATAAAAACCATAATTTTTTTGTCCTTTAAATCGATGTTTTTACCTTTTTCCTGAAAAGTCTACTTTCTTAATATTTTCAAGGTAGCGAATTTTTTCCTAATAATTTCCTCTTGAATTGTTGTCGCAGTTTTTTCGATCCTTGCAACATTTTCGGTGCTAGAACAATTCCAAATGACTTTCTTTTCAAAAATATACACGACCAAAAGAAATACTTTCCATTATCTCGGAAGACCGTCAAAAGGTACGAATCCAGAAAATATCGTCAAAGTTGTTATCCTGTATATCAAAGCGACTTTTTGAACACTCGCAGATTTGACGTAATAATTCAAAAATGGAAAACCTGATCGCCAAAAACAAAAAAAAAAACAGTTTACTGTTGGCGGCACCCAAGTGTTGCCCAAATTTTCATTAGCAGACGTTTTCAGGAAAACAAGAATGAAGAAATAGAGTTATGGTCACTAAAATCGCTCCGCTGATTGTTTCTCCCCCTCGCTGATGAAGTCGACGCTGACTTTACCCGAATGAGCGCTACATATTCGAGCATGACGTCTCAGTCTTATCGTAAAATCCTCAAAGAACTAGATTCACAAAAGGCATCAGTACGGGAAGGACTACCTGTCATCGTATTAAAGAACTGCGCCAACGCCCATTTCATTCCTTTTCATTGTCTTACCGAAGAGGAATTTACCCATCTTCTTGGAAAGTCGCTCGAGTGCAACCTGTTCCAAAAAAAGCTAGAAAACCCCGCCCACAAACTGTCACCCAATTGCCTTGCTTCCAGTAATCTCCAAAGTAATGGAACGTGTAGTCAATTAGCAACTACCCAAGTACCTCGAGCCCAACAGAATAATTAGCGATAACCAACACGGCTTTCGCAAAGAGAGATCGACAGGAGATATATTGGCATATGTCACTCATATACGGAGTAGGGCAATTGAGAACTACAGAGAATCTCGAGCGATTACGTTGAATATTTCGAGAGCATTAAATAGAGTTTGGCATGACCGATTGCTCAACAAACTGCCGTCCTTTCGGACTCCAGCGTCTCTCTGCAGCTGGCTTGCCAGTTTACTCAAGAACGATCTCCTGTACGTTACACTTGATGGACACATCTCAGACACATTTACCATTAATGCGGTCGTGCCTCAGGGCGCAATACTTTCACCATCTCTGTTCCTCATCTATATTAATGACCTGCTGACCGAAACCAAAAATCCTCTTTACAGTTTTGCAGATGACAGTACCCTTGTCTCCCAATTTAGATCAGAAAAACCTTTACCAGCAACTGAGACTTATCACCGCAGACAGAATCAAATTACAACAATTTATCAAGATCTGGAGAGAGTTCGAACTTGGGGCGACAGAAATTTGGGCCAGTTCAATGCAGCACAAATCCCAGCAGCCACGTTTACCAAGAGAGCCAATACGGCGGGTCCTGACGTCATTATGACGAGATCGACCATTCCTTCAGTGTCGTCAATCGGACTACTGGGTATCTCGATGAACAGTAATATGTCCTGGCATAACCACGTTGCTAACTGGGGTGCCGCACCTAAGCTCACCCTAAAGCTGCTGGATTCCATGCAGAATAGACCTGTGCGTCTAGTCGGCAACCCGGAGTTTGCCCGGGATCTGGATAGTCTAACATCGCAGACATGTGGCCGACATATCTCTGTTTTACAGATATTTTTACGTCAGATGTTCCCAGGATTTGGCCGACCTCCTCCTGCCCCCAGCAACGCCTGTTAGACAGTCGTGACAGACGGCAAGAGCGCACTCATTCGTCATACAACACCTAGAACATCGCTTTACAGGGGCTTCTTTGTCTGACGCACTGCATCACTGTAGAACTCACTCCCAGGACATCTTTTTCCCCTTAATTACAACCTAGAGCTATTCAAGAACCGCGTCAATCACATACACATACTGCTCATCGAGTGCCATGGAATCTCCCTCTAACTGCCATAAAAAAAGGAAAAGCGTTAAAAGTGACTAATTTTAAAGCAAATACTTATACTTCAGTAAAATTCCAATATACATGAATTATATTATCTAGGGAAAATATCTGGTGTTCTGTCAATATAAAAGGAGGCAACAGTTGTCTAATTCAGGGCAATATTATTTAATTGCTAATCGAGACCTATCTCCTTATAACAAAGATATATGTGTAATAAACTGTATGCGAATATGTGTCATTATAATTATTAATGTCTAAATATCGCGGTCTGTATCTAAAATTATGTTCATCGGTAAGAGCTTCCCTTAGAATTCTCCATCAACAATCAATCTTCAAATCTAACTGTTGAATGAAGGTTTTTCGCCCTAATGCCAACGTATGAGCGGTTTTGAACATCTGCTAGAATTTTGTGGATCAAACCAGATTTTATAATTAATTACCAATGCTTGCTCACCTAAATAATGTATAATTAAATCATATTTTGGGCCATCATTAAATATTTCGTCTCGTTTTTACAATAGCCATAATATATTTACGTTATACCAAGATTGATCAAGGTTGTCGAGATAGGCTTTTAACCAAATTAACCGTAAATATATTTCGCAAGAGTCTACTTAAAACAATTAACTATCTCATTTATAACCTAATTACTTTCCACTTTATACACGCATAAGTAATAATAATTCACTTAAACCCATTTAGAACAGCGTGCATCCGGATATTAAATTCTTTACTCCTCCGTTCATGATTTATTTAAGTACTCTGTCATAAATTGATTGTTGGATTTTATTGAGCAAATACTATGGTCGAATATTCACGTCATGTTTCTTTCGTTATTGATTAGATTACTTATGCTAATATTATTTCGTGATGATTTTTGTATATGTTACGAAAAAGTATGCCTTTTTGGATGATTTCTGGAAAAAGCAGTGTTGAAGACAATAGGTGTTTTCAGAAAGCTGAGAAGTTATATTTAAAAAAAAATCATTCATTATTTTATAGGACAAACGATTCCAGTTGTAACAATTTTGATTTTCGACGTGAATGTTAGTCATTGTTTTAAACTAAATTCACTCGTTAGTTAATTCTTGTTATTGAAACAAGCATCAGAAAAGTTTTTAATCACAGTGCGGTTTTCGAATCCCTAAGGCTTTTTTTTGGCTAGATCATAACAGAATATGTTTTCGCAAAATAACTTATATTTTCGTATTACACAGCTTAAAAATTCGAAACATTTGAGAATGTGGCATTTTGACAATCATTTTTTTCGAGGTTTAATTTATCACGTTAGTTCGATAATATCAATGCCTTATAACAAGAATAATAATAAGAATAATTTATTAATGATAAGTACAAAATAACTCAATAGAATATTTTTACAGTTATATTGTTAATAGAAAATATTTCCAAATAGATCAAAGCTAAAAGCTATGGGCCATTCGTTGGGAAGGACACAAAAAATTACAAATACATAGACCGAATTTAGAGATTTAAAATACTCCACATCACAACATATTAGACAAAATCCTGATCACTAACATCACAATTTAAGAAATCAATATAATTGTAAAAAGCTTGAGATATTAAATATTTTTTGTTACAGTTTTGAAGGGCTTTACTGACAATTTCGTGTCCCTCACAGGTAGCCTATTGAAAAAAAACAGGCACAAAATGTAGCGTTGCATTCCAAGACTTCCTAAGTCTGAGAAAGTCGATTTGAAGATTCATGTGTGATCTTGTATTGTGAGAATGCAAATTCTGAATAGTTTTATATCTATTCAAGTTTTGACGTACATAGAGTAATGATTTATAAATGTAGTGGAATGGAAGAGTAAGAATCCCAAATTTTTGGAAGTATGGTCTTGCTTCATCACGATACCCAACCCCAGACAGAACTCGGACTGCCTTCCTCTGTTCGTCAAATACCCTAGATGCATGAGACGAATGTCCCCAAGCCAGAAGACCATATACACATATTGAATGCACAAGAGCATGATAAGCGGTAAGGCAGATCGCTAAGCCTCTCAACTCCAGGGGTTGACCTTTTTGAAACATTATTTACATGAAGTTCAAGTGTCAATTTTGGGTCTAAAGTAATTCCCAAAAACTTGACCTGGTCTGGATTATCAATGTCAATTTGCCTCAGCGAGAAGACAATATTTTTCGTTTTTCTATGGTTAAGGTTGAGCTTATTTGCTACAAACCAATCACTGACACCCTCTCTACACTCAGCCAACTTCTCATTCCCCGATTCACATTTCCTGGCAGTTTCAAGAAAATTGGTGTGATCTGCATGCAATGTAACACTACCCTGCTGCAGGGAGGATGCTATATCTTTAACATATGTAAGGAACAGTAACGACCCCAAAATAGAGCCCTGGGGCACACCGTGCCTCTCGACTCTTACGTCTGAGAGATGCTCCCCCCCCCATAGCAAGTCACCTGTCTCCTGTCAACTGACAGTTGTCTAGATTTAGTCGTAGAATTCCAGTTTTTTTAATAGGATGACATGGAAAACAATCGAAGGCCTTGGAGATGTCGCAGAATGTAGCTCTTACAAACTCTTCCCCCTCAAAGCTCTCAACTATGCCTTCACATAGTTTATTAAAGAATATTACTGTTGGTCTACTCTTTCTAAACCGAATTGATCACTAGACAGCAAGCAATTCGACTCCAAGTAATCACACAGCTCTTACGAGCAGATCTTTAAATATTTTTGACAAAACAAGTATTAGCGATATCGGCCTATAATTGTTAGGAGAGTTAATGTCTTCACTTTTATATACTGGAACTGTTTTACTTATTTTAAATAGGTGATGGTATGTGACCTCCTCAACGCATTTATTATACAAATTTGTCAGAGGCTAATTAGAACATTTCTTAGCCATTTTATTATCATTATATTCAGATCATAGAAGTTTTACAGTGCTTCTTCTTTAATCCTACTTACTGTAATTGCAGCTCTAACCACATTAAAAGTTACATTACGAAAACGAAATGTATGCAAATCATTCCGTTCCACCCCCTTCCAACTATCGCTCAAAAGGGACAGCATATTGCGGTAATGCTGATATCAATTCACCAGCAATAGCGACAAAAAATTGTTTAACATGTTAGGATCAATGTCAGAGCCTATCCTGTCTCTGACCACTTTTCGATTATCATTTACGACATCTCATGCTGCTTTAACAAGATTGCCTGATTACTGTTTGCTATTCTCTCCTCGAGCAAGGCAGCCATGGATTCGAAGCTCCTCCCTCCTAACCCTGAGTTTATCATTGAACCATACAACTTCATGTATGTTTTGGTTTGTTGTTAATTCGAGGGACTGTGAAAACGCCATGTTACGCATACTGATAAACTTGTCCTTAAAGCTGTTACACCACTCCTCAGCCTCAATATCATGGCCTAGAAGTTGCCAGTTTCCAGTCTCCAGCATGTTGTACATATTGTATATACCTTTATTTGTTATTGGACGGTACAAAAAATTGATACATTTTACCGCAGTGTTGCATAAATGACCAATATCAGAGCTCAATTCTATAGCTGAGTGATCAGACAAAACAGGCTTGAAAACACCCAAACTGTAGGCGGGAAGCTCCGAGAGACAGCCACACCTCTCCGACTGGCCTCCCACACATATGGAAGGTCGGGCCAAACGGGAACACACTTTCCACAAATTTTCTTCCAACCTCAATTAGATGGAGTTGGAAAATTGTCATAAGGCAGGTGTGAACGGCCCCAGATTTGTCCTGCCTGATACGCTGCCCTTAGGATGTTTTGGTAGAAAGCAGCACACATCGGGGAAATGGCATGAAGTGACTTGTTATTTGTGCAAAATAATTATTTCCTAGCCTATTTCACTATCGCCTCAGATCAGAATTGATCATAGAGCTTGACCGTGAACTTCTAATGCAACTCAACACACCCTGGTTCATCAGCTTGCAAGGGGGTGGCTATTGCTAGAAAAGCCGGGGTTGCCTCCTTCATTGCTTTCCAGGTTGTCCATATACTCTTTTTGGCTCTACATGCGAAAAATGAAACGCTATCGCACCCGGTGTATGTATGGAATCCCCGAAGAGCCGTGGAATTTGTGTTTCCTAGAATGCCTATCAGAAAGTTTACAGTGCTTTACTTAGGGTTTTTTTTTTAATTATAACACATTATTACCTGCAATCAGATGAACTGAGACGCTTAGTCCCAGTAGCGTACGATGGCCACAGTTCTTGAAGATCAAGAGCGTGTAGCTGGTGATAAAAGGAGATAGCGAGAATCATCACATCATTATCAACAAATCAAATAATGACTTAGCAAGCTCCGTTTGCCACCATGTCTTGAAGATGAAGGGTGGTTCTTCCATCCGCTTCTTCCATGGTACGGCAAGTGGAGCCCGCAAGAGATGTGCGGGTTGGGAAGCGAAAATGGTATTGCCAATGTTTGATACCACTTGAAGGGGACCGATTCCTTTTACAGCTGACGCGATAAGGAAAAAAAGCCCCTCCTCATTTCTTGGGTGGTTAAGAAAGTCCATTCATTTCCCAGGTAGCCTGCCGGACGATGTAAGTAACGTGCCTGCGATTTTAGCATATGCCATCGTTTACGCTGTAACCAGGAAACCGATAGCACACGAAATCTACTTTCTGTGCTTTGAAATGCGATGCATTATTTTGGATATATGGCTTCAACTCCATCTCACGATACTCCTCAAACGTTCCAGAAAATAGAGGTGACATGATGTGAACTGGAGCAACACCGTCGTATACCATGCCATCACAAGCATTTTTCAAAATAATTTTCTAATAAAAACGTTTTATCTCTCCGGCACAATTACTTCTTTTGTACCTATTCACTCAATACTTTATGCTAACGTAAAGCTCTATGAGTAATTACTCGGAAATCCTGGCTAATATGTATAATACTATAAGTATTACATTTTTTTAGAATATTTAAACAAAAATGGTACCATACTTTACATTTTTAATCTTAAATTTAAATTGTACGCACAAAACTGAAAACTGAAAAGAACCCTTTGTTCAATCAAATCGGACGAGAAACTCGAAATCTACAGTTTTGCTGCCGTTCTGAAAATTGGCCATCATCTTGGATCCTAATGGACCAAACTCTGGTTTCGTGAGATTAAATAAATATTTAAGGTCTCTATATAACCTGCGCAAAGCAGCATTTAACCTAAAATGTCGTTTTCGATCTGTAACGCTTCGACTATACAGCTCTTTTGTATATTCTGTCGAATCAGGGATTTCCTTTTGATTTAAGCACCAGATTCTGTATCGACTACAGGAAGCTTAATTCCGTAACAAAAAAGTCCACTTGGCCCCTACCACAAATAGACGACATACTAAGTTATCTAGGCGAGTCTACGTGGTTTAGCATACTGGAAATATTTTCTGGTTATTGGCAGGTACCCATAAAGGAAGACTCAAAACAATACACTGCATTCGTAGCACAAGGACATTGATCATATGAATTTAACGGACTAAGCTTTGGCTTATGCAATGCTCCAGCGGCGTTCCAGGCATTAGCAGATCATGTATTTAGCGGCATGAAATGGAAAGAAATCTTAATATATCTGGACGACATAATAATCTTTTCAAAGACATTCCAAGAACATTTACTAAAACTGAGAAAAGTCTTCGACAGATTACGCCAAGCAAATTTAACTCTATATCAAGCAAATGCGAGTATCTCAAAAAGAAGATAAAAATATTGGGTTAGAGATACTCTCAGATGAGGCTAAATTAGTATGCATAGATATTTTCCCAAGGTCTAAAAAAATTAAAGACGTCCAAAGATTTTTGGGACTCTGTAACTTTTACAGAAAATATATCCATAACTTTGCAATGGTGACAAGACAGTTACACGATATGACAAGGAAGAATCGAACAATTAAATGGGGAGCCGAACAGGAGGACGCATTGAACATATTAAAACATAAATTAACAACAGCACCAGTTCTACAGCACTTTAACCCAAATAAAGGCACCATATTACACACAGATGCAGCGACCTGCAGCATTGGAGCAGTATTACTACAAGAAGACGACAACAAAATTGTACACCCAATAGCGTATATAAGTAGGAGTTTATCAAAAAGCGAAAAAAACTATACTATAATACTTATTATATGGTAAAGCAGTAAAGATCGTATCTGATCACCATGCTCTTTACTGGATGGACAAGCTCAAGGAAGGTAAAAGACGCCTAGCAAGATGGGCATTAAAGCTCGCGGAGTTCGACTATTCAGTAGAATACAAAAGAAGGACAGCACACCAAGATGCAGATTGCATGTCCAGGAATCCGGTTTTACCTCCAGAAATACATGACCAAGACGAAAAAGTTGAACTACCAAATTCGCATTGAGAAGCTCAGAGATAGCCAGCATGCAGGACAAGGAACCAGAATTAAAAGAGTTTTTAAGCAAGCAATTCAAAACCCAAATAACACGGACATACCTACAGGAACAAGGCGATGGGCAAAACATTTTAGACTTCAAAATGACACCCTGTATAAAGTAAACAACACTAATAAAGAATTGGAGAATGTTTTAGTCATACCAAAATCCATGAGAAAAGAAATAAGGTGGCAGATACACGCAGACTACAGGAGGCCATTTAGGAATTTACAAAACGCTAGGGAAAATAAAAAACAACTGCCAAGCAAGAAAAGGACATCCTTATAGGAAAACACCAGGCTTTTTACAACCCATAAAAGTGGGAAATATTATGGATAAAATTGGGATCGGCCTTCTAAGACCATTTAGGCGAAGTACACAGGGAAAAACTATGATTGTGGTGGCCACAGACTATGCATCTAGATATGCTACTACTGCAGCTCTACCAAGTGGCAATGCGGGCCCAGTTGCCAAATTCCTATTAGAATAAGTATTTCTTATTTGGGGTCCCTAGGACAATACTTAGTGACAGAGGAAAAACTTTTCAGTCAGAAATGGTGCAAAAATTAGAGAGAATTATAGGAGCACAGAGCCAATATATTACAGCCTACTGTGCTGTAATGGCCTTACAGAGTGATTAAACAAGACAATCGCCGACATTCTTTCAATGTATTGTAACACAAAAGAAACATATTGGTGTAGTTACATCCCGTTTATCACGGTGACTTGATGGAATTTTGGATGTATGCTTCCATTCCTGAGGAGATTACTTGCGTAATCTCTTCTTAGCAGACTGACGGGTTGTCAGTGCCAAAGGCCTCTTTGGCAACCAGGGCTTTCTTGTTGATGGTAACTTGATGGAATTTTGGATGTATGCTTCCATTCCTGAGGAGATTACTTACGTAATCCCTTCTTAGCAGAATGACTGGTTGTCAGTGCCAAAGTCTGCTGCTGCTTCTTGGCGGTAAACTTGCGCTACATGACGTCAGGTTGTTCGGTTCTAGTGTTTCCTCGCGGTGACACGAAAGGTCGCTTCGGATAAAAAGGCATATTCCGAACATATGTCTAAATTGGGAGTGCAGGTAATAACCAGGGCAGGGATAGTTTACAGTTGTTTTTCTAAAAGATGCCTGTGATTCTGTAAGGGCTAGTATGTGTGGTCTATTTGCTTCTAGGTGTTGATGTACCGAATTACTGTTTGTATTTAGGCCTCTTCGGTTGCAGAGATCCATTCTAATTTGGTTCGATATCTTTGCTGTCTGTGAAATGTTGCATGAAAGACCCTCTGGACCACCCAACGAAATGTTTTGATTCTGAAAGCGTCATCATGTACGTATATTCCTACTGTATACTTACGTGATTATTGAGGACCATTTCAGTTATTAATTCTCTTTTTTGCTGTCCTAGTTGACGAATCATATTCGTTGTCAGAGTGGCGTTATTTTGTGTGTCAGTCTCAAAATTAGCAAAAATTAGCGATCTTCCGAAGCACAACGCAATTCTCGTCTGGTCATCATCATCATCATCAATCAGCCTTGTCTCGTCCACTGCTGGACATAGGCCTCTCTTAACTTAATCCACCTTCCTCGGTTAGTTTGGGTTAGTTTGGGTTAGTTTGGGTTAGTGGACATCTTGGATCCCATTTGTAGATATCCTCCTGATATCATCTGTCCCTCGAGTCTGCGTTCTACCCCGGCTTCTGTGTGCATCATGTCTAGGTCGCCACTCCAGTATCTTCTTAGTCCACCTGTCATCTGTCATTCTTGCGACGCCGACGTGGCCGGCCCAGTTCCACTTTAGGTGTGTTATTCTCTCAGCAGCATCTGTAACCTTAGTTCTCCTACGGACCTATTCGTTGTGGATTCTGTCTCGTAGCGTCACCCCCAACATGGCCCTTACCATGGCTCGTTGGGTAACTCTTATTTTGTTGATCGTTTTTTGTGTTAATGTTAATGTTTCTGAGCCGTATGTCAGTACCGGGAGGATGCACTTCTCAAACATATTACGTTTGAGGCACACTGGAATGTCTGAATTGAATATATACTTCAAACGGCCGAAGGCAGCCTATGTTAGTACTATTCTTCGGCTAAGTTCATAGGTTTGGTTATCTCTTCCGTATCTTCTTCTTCACTTATCGGTGGCATTTCTTTGGTTATATTTTCCGGTGTTTCTTTTTGGCCTTGTTACTATAAAGATTTGTATAGAAGTCTTCTACAGTCTTTAATATTTCCTTTCTGTTATTTGTTACTTTTCCTCTTTTATTTTCTAATATGGGTATTTCGGTCTTTCCTGGCCTAGTTTTCGTAGTACCTTCATGCTTTTATTCTCTTCTATGACTTTAGTGACCCATTTATTATTAAATTGTCTAGTATCAGCCCTCACAGCTTTCGTTATATCCCTATTTAGTTGTTTTAGCTCGTCATTGTTTTGTGGATATTCCCCCAGTAGTTTTTTCCTGTTTCATTAATTGTCAGTTTTTTTTTTCTGAAGGCTTCGAGCAGTGTTTCTTTTGAGCTATGTTGATTGACCCCACAATATTTCTATCTAGATCTTCGATGTACATTGGATCAAGGTCTTTCAGGTTTTTATCTATTGTTTTTTCGATATTCCTCAGCGTCATCTACATTGGTCCATTTTCTGTTGCTTTTTTATTTATAAGTTTTCTGCGTTCGGCTCTTAAGTTTAATGACACCGTCGCTCTCACCATTTTGTGGTCGCTCCCTACTGACAAACTGTTTAGCACCGTTACATCCGTGACTATGCGTTTTTTGTCCGTAATAATTAACTCGATCTCATTTTTAGTTCTACCATCTGAACTAGTCCACGTCCACTTTCGATGATCCGCCTTTCTAAAGAATGTGTTCATGGCTGCCAGTTGATGGTGAAGCAGAAACTGCAGCACGAGATTGCCTCGTTCGTTCCTTTACCCAGCCCCATGGCACCCATGTGGTGTTTTCGTTTCATTTTGTTTCTTACCAAGTTTGGCATTGAAGTCTCCGACCAGCATGGTAAAGTACGTTGGAGGACTTGATATTGCTTGAGTAAGATCCTCATAGAAGTCTTCAATATATTTCTCTGAACTTTGGGATGTGGGTGCATAGGCTTGGATAATCTTGATATTGTATCGTTCATTTAGATTCAATATTACATAGCACACTCTGGGGCTTACACTGCTGATCTCAAGTATATTGTGTACATGTCGCCTATTTATCAGAAGTCAGACTCCTCCCACAGATTTGTTCTCTTCACACTTGTGTAGAAATTGTTGTTCTGCCCTTTTCCGGATTTCGCTTAATCCGATTACATCCCAGTGTGTTTGTTTAAATTCGTCTTCTAGTTCCAAAACTATCTCGTCGGATGAAAGGGTTCTCGTATTATATGTCGCAATGTGCAGTTTTAGTCTTTCTTGGTAGCCATCATTTCTTAATAATACACATACTTCTGCGCCATTTTAAAGGATGTTTTTTATTCTATCATGTACAGAGCCTGGCGATTGGCATGCTACACTCTTAAAGATCTCTTGCGCATTTAAGTTCGAAATAGTTTTTCTAAAAGAAACAAACCTTGAAACTGAATCGAAAACTTTACAAAAAATACAAATTTCATGCAGCAAATGAAACTTCCTCCACTTATTAGATAATATACTGATTCAGGCCTCTTCAATAATTACAGAACGCGACTGCACTGTATATCAGTGGGAAGATAATATTTATTATTAACATGCACAAATCGGTATTAAGTAAAATACGTTAAATTTTGTCGAATTTTTTCCTAAATGTAGAAAAGCAGCTTTAATATATGATATTTGCATTTCAGCTATTACATTTTTATACATAACACTTCTAAAACCCAGTGAATCGGTGAAAATTAAATAGTATAAACAGGTGTGTTTTTAGAAAGGAAATAAATATTCTATTAAAAGCAATCGTTTAGCCAGAACATTTTTTTATAGAAGAAAACAAACATTTTAGTAATTATACTCGGCAATTAATATTACCTACCAAGAAGATTAATTAAAATCCATTACCAGTGCTTGTTAGTCACATAATTACGATAATTTTCCTTTTTTTTTTAATTTTAATTAGTCAGTCACTTAGCGAAATGCGGAACGGATTGACAATTTTAGAGGGCAAAATGTCAAGGATATAATAGCAAATAATGAAATACATCGGATGAGTTCTGCATGGGCGTGATATATTCATTGTGTGTATAATGCTATTATTGTTGGGTAACGTGCTACTCGACAGTTAATTAAATAATGTTTCATTAAGTTGCTTATTGGCCATTAACGATTGGGTTATTAGGAAGCTACAGTTTTCCAAAAATTAAAAAATAAACAAATTTGGTAACTTAAAAGTGTTAACGTCTTGGAAGTAATTTTAAGCCCTACTTGTCAAAGATGACGAGCGCATCCCGCCTTATTATGAGTGCAAAGATGCATAATTACTTGGGTCTGTGGTATATGTAATACTTAACTAAAATATGGCGAGTTGTATGTGTATTTTTTCAGCGTGGTCTTAAACATTGAGACAAAATAACTGCTGCAATTAACTGAATGTGAAATTGCGGAACCATTTCGGTTATTTATGATGCCGATAGTTGCTTGCTATAGATCAAGATATCGTGCAAGTCTTACGATTTATAAACGGCAGACTTTGAAGTTTGATTTTCTTTCATTGCTTTTAATGGCACACGCCAAATAAAACCCGTAAGTAAATAAGAAAGACGTAATATTACTTTAATATGAAAAAAGAGGATACTTTTACAATTTTCAGCTATAGTAAAAAGTTTGTACCAGCTTTATTGTGATTTATAGGAGTCAGTTCTGCAACTTTGACAATATGAATATTAAGAAGCAATTTTCTGATATTTTTGGTATTCTTAAGAAAAAAAATGGTACTTAATCTGATTTACTTTTCAAGAATGAAAGAAATAGTGAAAATTCGCTATACAGAAAAACAGACCATCCCCATCAGTCAACAGGGAGCTGTAGCTGCCCTGGAGACACGATTTGAAGATCAACACAGAAGACAACTTAATCAGGCACATGTAAAGTTCCGACATCAGAAGCCTGTTGAAATCCTGCTAGAGTTAGAAGTCTCATTCAATTGGCCTACCCGGAAGCAAGAGAAGAATTTCAAGAGGAACTGCACAATATTTCGTGGATGGTATCTGAGATCTAAAAACTCAGAAAATGCTACGTCTAGCCAAATTTGATAACAGCAGTGAAGCTTTGGGTAGAGACCTAGAAATCGAGGCAGCCTGTAACATCTCTAAGCCAAAAATCAGGGCCGTATTATACATCCAAGAAGAAAAGCCGGCGAACAGCTTTGAATTAACTGAAGTTTTAACCGAAGTTCTTCAGACCACGGGGATATTCAGGGAGCCACTAGGAGATAGGCCATGTAACCGAAATACTTCAAATCATTGCTATACATGTGGTAGGATTGGGAATTTCAAAAGAGACTGCCCAGTACAACTACGGTCTAGATCTCCATCCAGAGACGTTAGGACTTCAATATCAAATCAGAAAAACTTCAGTTAGTCATGGCTAAAGAAGATAAAGCCCCCAGGATCGCCTCCATAAAAAGCCTAGGAAAAGCCGCCGACAGTCTAACTATTAAATGAAAGATCTACGGAAGAGCCATGACAATTACTGTTGACACTGGTGCGGCGGTATCTTTGATAAGGTCCAACAGAGTTCTACCCATATCGATGAATGTAGTTTTACGTACGGTTACTGAAGTACTTGGATAAATCGATATTAAACTTCAACTTGGAAGAATTAAATTACACCACATAGTGTTAGTGGCCGACATAGAAGACGACTTTGCTTTGGGGATGGACCTCATCGGTCAACATGGATTCTCCTTTGACAACAAATCTAACCTTCTGAAGTTTGGCACCGAAGAGTAGATGACACACCGCCTAAAGTAGTGGCGGCATATCCTGAAATACTGAGCAGATCATTTTTGGGAAATTGGAGAAAGATTTTGGAGACTGTATCGGATTTATCCAGCACCACGATTTTCCTTGCAAAACACTAGTAAAATCGGAGGGCGAAATACCGATAAGGATAGCAATTATTTCATCTACTTCCATCAAAATCAATAAAGGAGATGAAATGGCTACTTGGGAGCCGGTGCAGTGGGTAACCAGTTGCAAAATGAGGTCAGAAACAATACCCTTAGCATCACCTACGGAAGTCCTAGAACATTTCCAGAAGTCGTGGCATCATCTGTCTTCCGATTAACTGAAGAAAACTACACAATTTTTCAAAGAATAGAGCACAGCCTTTGAAAGGAAAAATAGCAATGCTGGAAGACGAACATCATAAGGCATAAAATCGACACTGGAAGTGCTCACCCCGTACGGCAGCATCCTCGAAGGTTACCAGTGATGAAGGAGCAAGAGGATACTACATTAGTGGCAAAATGCTTGACGATGGAATTATTGAAGAGTCATCAAGCCGATGGTCATCTCCTGTTGTCTTAGTCACCAAGAAATCACCTGGATCTACCAGATTCTGCGTGGACTGCAGAAGGCTCGATGACGTCACCAATTAGAGCAGCTTTCCACTTCCCAGAATTGACAACACGTTGATGACTCTAGCAAGTTCTCATTGGTTGTCCACACTCACTCGATTTAAAGAGCCACAAGTAGGCATTGGCGAACAGGATAAGGAAAAACTTCCTTCTCTACCGGAAGTGGTTTATATCAGTTTAAAGTTATGCCATTCGGACTATGCAATACCCCCGCCATGTTTGAGCGTCATATTGAAGTTGTTCTACGAGGCCTTACTTGGAAGACATGCCTAGTTTATCTCGATGATATAATGGTAATGGGAAAATCTTTCGAAGAATACCTACAAAACCTGCAAGAAGTTTTTACTAGAATCAAAAATACTCAGCTCTTACTAAATCCAAAGGAATGTTTCATTTTTCAACAAAATGTTGAATTTCTCGAGCATTTGGATATGAAACAACCTAAAGGACATGTAGCCAGATAGCTTGAAAAGTTACAAAAATTTAACTTTAAGGTTAAAACAGGGCAGGGAGGTTGCATAATAATGCAGATGCTTGATCCAGAAGACAATGTGAGGATAACTGTAAGCATTGCCAAATAATTGATTAACGAGTAGGAAGTACTCCCATTAGGCAAATAAAGTTTAAGGTTGATCAGCAGTGGACCACAGGGCAACTTAAAAAAGATCAGCTTGAGGATAGTGTAATAGCACTACTGCTTAAAGCTGATCATTTTTAAGTTTTTCTGTGGTTCACTGCTGATCAACCTCAAACTTCATTTTCCTAATGGAAGTAATTCCTTTTCGTTGATCTATTATTTGGCAATACGTACAATTATCCTCGCATGGTCTTCTGGAAGCGTCTGGATTAATGTGCAATTATATTCTTGTCACTACTTTTCAAGCCACTTGATATTGATAAATAATTTTCACAAATAAATACCATAACATTAAATTCACGTAAAATTTTAATAGGAGCTGGGATGTCAATACATGTTTTTTTTCATTACATACTGTGGTTTAAAGTAACAAAGTTCGAATAAAACGCCTAAGGAAGCAATAAATTCCGGGATGTGTCATGTATTTGAAAAGAGAAATTTTAATGCTATCTTTTTAGGCTGAAATATCTTATTAACATACATTAAGAAGATATAGGGTCATTTCAGAATTGCCCATTTTTGATTTTCTCTCGTATCTCTAAAGCAAACGAAACATTTTACCATTTCAAGTTTGCCTCCAAAATACCACATAACATCTATATTAACTCTTCGGCATGATCAGCAGTTACGGAGATACCCTATAAAGTTGTCGTAAATGGGCCAACTTTGTACCTATTTTATGTTGAAATAATATTATGTGACGATCTTGACAATGGTAGCGTCTTTGTTTGTTGACCTGATTCATGTGACTGGTGACTTTTCATTGACCAAGTCTACCTTCCAAATGCATTTTAACAGATGTACTTGAAATTACTTGCCGTTAATTATTTTCTTTATTGACTTAAATGATTCTAAAATATAAAGTTAACCCTTTCACGACGGCAGGTAAAAGTCGGTTTCGTGCCACACAGACGGGAGTTTTTACAGTGGCATATGGGCGGCTGACGAATATATTCGTCACTTCTAAAAAATGGCGTTTTATTCCAAAAAATATGTAAAAAGCTGACAATAAATTCCATTTATGTTTTTATTTATTCCGCAAATCAAAAGATACATTAACAGACTGAAACTTAAACTCTACACAAAAGAAATAATAAAAATATATTTGAAAAAAAAATAACATATTCTAATAGTCGACTTGCTCGTGGTATATTTGGAAACATGGCGTAACACACAGTCCGACTCCACAATTGTTGCACATATATTTTGAATCCTTTCTCTTCTTAGGCTCTTTTGTTGTGTGAGAGCATACACAACATCTTCTCAGTTGTAGTTTACCATTTTTGCGAGGGACTTCCGCGGGAAAATGTTTCTCGGACAGCCTTGCAAGTCCAGTACAATGCGAAGGTCCAGGTTTAGGGTTATAACTTGTTGGATACCTATAATAACAAATATTAATCCACCAGAAAAAAAAAATAAAGCATTCTTACCTTTGAAGTATCTGTCGGATAACTTGTAGATGAAATGAAGGAAATAATGTGTGGTTGGGGTTTTGAGTCTTCCATAAAGCGTGAGCATTCTGCATACAAATATCTAATATGTGGAAAAACAATTTTTTATACCACTTTATGGTTTTTCTAGTACAATTCACACTGCTAATCATCATGTCAGCTCTATCTATGGCTCCCATATTTTCGTTATACGCAAGTACACATAATGGTTTCTGCTTATTTTCCTTGGTAATCCTGTCTATTTCAGGAAGAATAATCATTTTATTCTCATGAAAGGTTGTGAGCATTAGTACGTCACGACGATCTTTCCACTTCAGAGCTAAAATATGGTTACTGCTCCTCCATTCAGTTTCTCCTTTTTTTAACTTTTTTTCAAAAATTGACATGTGTTTTCTGTTGGCACGTACCGTTCCACAACTGTTAGTTTTATGCTTAAACAAATAGTTTGCCAAATATGGACTGGTGTAATAACTGTCACTGTAAAATGAATGGCCTTTGTTGAGATAGGGCTCTAGCAGTTTTACAACTAAATTTCCTGACAAACCTAGTCCTGTGTCAATATCTGCATTATTATTTTCCTCTTTGCCAACGTATACGATGAAATTCAAAACATACCCAGTTTCACAGTCGCACAAAACGTACAATTTTATCCCAAATCGATGCCTTTTGGTTTTTATATATTGCTTGAATACCAGCCGACCTTTGAACAAAATCATGCTTTCATCAATTACAACGTTTTCGAATGGATAAAACTGGCTTCGAAATTTGTCTTGCATCATATTCACAATGGATTCTATCTTGTACAGTCGATTACCTTCCACTGCTGCTTCGTTATTGCTAAAATGCAAGTATCTCAATATTTGCATATATCGATCACGAGACATCGCTTTCCGGAAGAATGGAGTTACAATCAAATCATCTGTAGACCAATAGCCTTTCAGGTCCGACTTTTTTGTATGTGGCATCAGCATTGTAAGTGCTATAAAAACGTAGAACTCTTTTACGTCAATATTGTTCCATTTCTTAGCATTTTGTTGTTCTGCGAAAAGATTGGTTTCTTCAACAATAGCATTGGCTATTTATTCGGAGAAATAGTTCAGAAAATACTCCACCTCTCGGTTTTTGTTCAATAAGCTTTCGTTTTGGAGTCCACTATGAGTGTTGTCAAACTGGTGAACTGTGGGAACGAATTCATTTGAATCCCACTGTATAAGAAAATCTTGTAAATTTTGAAAAGTATCAGGGGTGTCTAAATTGTTATCAGTGTTTTGTTCTGGGATATTCTGGTTTTCCAAATCATTATCATCTTCTCCGGAGCTAAAAATTGCCTCACTGTCACTCTCAGACTCAGGAACGTATTCACTGCCACTGTCTTTGAATGGTTCATCCTCGCTTAGATATAAGTCACTGTCACTCATCTCATCTAGAATATTATTCACTTCCGACTCAGCAAGCCCACAATATGATTCATCATGCTTCCTTTTTTTTGCCCTTTCAGAGCTCCTTGATGGACCTGCGTGCTTTTCAGAAGCCATTATAAATCACACTGGCGCATAACTGGCACTAAATGGCTCGAAATGTGCACATTGGTTTGATGTGTCACCTGATTTTGCTACGATGCCGGCTGCCGTCAATAATCGGCAGCGACGAAAATTTTCGGCAGTCGCCTATGTGACAAACCAAAATAAACGAAACGGTTCGGCGGTCGCCTGTACGCCAAGGCAAACTTTCATCAACGCCCTGACCGAGTTGGCAGTCGTTCAGAAATTTATATAGCACCTGACGAATATATTCGGCACCCGCCTGTATGCCAAAAAATCTAGTGACTAATATAACCGTCAGCCGTACTGAAAGGGTTAATTACGCCCACAAAGAATTTTAAAAATTATTTTTTCTATATAGAATTTGATTTTTAAACTTGTCAATGTAAATAATAATACTAAATATTTAAATGACCTTTAGGAAGTGAAACTTCTTTAGGTGCGCAGCTGGTGAACGCGTTACGAAAACATGATAAAATGAATGATACTGTGAAGCCAGGTTATAAAATGAGTGATGCGAACATTATAAAATGTGTGATATGGCGAGGCAAACGTTACAAATTGTGTGATATAGCGCGGCAATCAAAAGCAAAGAGACCCGTGCACAATTATTATTCAAACTAAGCATGGGATAACTATCTGTTATGCTTGTCTCTTCTAGGTCATCCGCCCCTAAATTTCCTCTCCTTCTCTGATAAAATCGATCGTTGAGCGGAGCAGGCATTAATGTATATTATATTCTACCATTCGAGTCAGCAAATTTGTATAAAATAAAATTATTATTTTATTATTTAAGGCAAAACATGTGGTAAAATATGGCTAGAGAGAGATGCGTCGTATGCCTAATACACTGTGCAGGCCTGTACAGGGTGGCCCGTTTAAGAGGGGCCTATACCTTATCTCAAAAACTACGGGGATTGGAAAAAAAAATTTAAATACAAAAGTTATTCCTAATAAAATGTTCTTTTTTTTTGTTGTATTGTTTTAATCGTCACTTTTTTATATACAGGATGGTCAAAGAAAGTTACACTTTCTTAAATGAAACACCCTATATTTTATTACATTTTTGGATTCTACTTAAAATTCTAAGCATATTTGATGTATGATGTTATATCTCTAGAGTTACTAGTTTCACAGATATAAACAGTTGAAAATCGGTACTTTGACCTTGGTAGCAAGAAGACCATTAGAGATGGAGTAAAATTAATTTCACATTCCTATCTTAACTTTTCAAGAGCTATTTGACGGTACTAATTGGCAGGTGGTACCATGGGTACCAAATCTGGTACCTTTGTAGGTACCATCAGATAACATCATCAGATAGCTCTTGGAAAGTTAAGATAGGAATGTGGAATTCATTTTACTCCATCTTTAATGGTCTTCCCGCTACCAAGGTGAAAAGTAGCCAAAGTACCGATCTTCAACTGTTTATAGCTGTGAAACTACTAGCTCTAGAGGTATAACATCATACAACAAATATGCTTAGAATTTTAAGTAGAAACCAAAAATGTAATAAAATATAGGGTGTTTCATTTAAAAAAGTGTAACTTTCTTTGACCATCCTGTATATAAAAAAGTGACAATTAAAACAATACAAAAAAATAAAGATCATTTTATTAGCAATAACTTTTGTATTTAAATTTTTTTTTCCAACCCCCGTAGTTTTCGAGATAAGGTATTAGCCCCTCTTAAACGGGCCACCCTGTACGCCCTTCACCATTTCTGTTTAGTGCGGTTTAAGTTTCACTTCTGGTGTGTCGTTCACCAACACACTCAAATTTTTATTGGGTCAGTCGAGCTTTAGTCAAATTCTTAAATATATTTTGAACTACTAAAAACATTAAAACTACTAATTAATTATCACCCTGTCCTAAGTTTGAACTTGAACTTGGAAAATATTATGTAAATATTCAAGATAAATTATAGACAACTAACGAACAGCGCAGCCAATTATGAACCTTAAAGTTACAATGATCAGCAGATTTTATTATATAAATAGTCAAGGGGACCATCAGTCCGACAAGCTTTTATCTCTCACCTATTCCATTCTAATCTTGGCCCAGTCCACAGGAACGTGCCTTGATTATTCTACCGATATACTGATGCTCAAACTCAACTCAAGAGGTGCAGCTCAGAAGAGCGTAGTTATTGGGCGATATCCGCCTAAAGTACTAATGCCGAATCTACTATACATCTGTCAAAGTTCGATGTCAAGTCAATTCTAAAATTAAATAGATACAGGATACAGTGCCTTAATGTGCTTAGTGAAATTAAGACTAAAATAAGAACACTTAAATTATTATCTCATGAAATAACCAAACCTATAAGGACCAAGACAAACCATACCTCAACCGAAAGCACATGCATGTTTTAATAATTAGGTAGAGTGTAATCTCATTACGTCTTTGATCAATAGACATCTTTATTGTTTCACCGAAGTGCCTTCTTTATTATCTCTTCTTACCTGACATAGATCTGAGCTACATAACCTGTACGCTATGTAAGGCGTGATGTCACGGATTACTAGTTGTGACAATATTTCTCACTTGTTCCATTTTAGCTGACATACCTGGAATATAATTGCGTATTAAAATTTGTAATAATTAGTTATATATTATGATTTTTTATAGATATTTGCAGCATATTGATGGCCTAAAGTTCCTTTTGCCGTACATATTGTGATATGTTACATATACATTACGTACCTATTGCTATATGTTATTCATCATCTGCCAACCAATTCTTCAGCACTACAAATAATGACAGAGACAGGCAAGAAGACAGCCAAAACAATAACAAAAAATTGAACGGATGGACCCAAGTTACTAGACGAAATCGTAATAAGAGGTCAGAAAATGACAAAATAATTAACAAATCAAGCAGACCCGCCCCATTTAAAGGTAACAATGAAAACATTACCTCCCTAAAACTAGCGACACGAATCTCATCCCTTTTCTTGTCAGGCTTTGCACCGGATGAGACAATTTTTAAATGAAAACCAGCTGAAAGGAAGCACATGTGAAAGAATAAAAACTAAAAAAGAAGAGTATCACAGCCTTGCTGTTCCTCAAGAGGATGTTGACAGGTATTTAAATCCTAGTCTCTGGCCAAAAGGGATTATACTTGATCATTTTCGGAATCTTCAGTACCAGAAAAAGGGAACAGTCAATTTGAGGAAAACAAGTTGAAGGTCCTACACCTAAATGTAAGATCCTTAAAGAAGAAAGATTGACGAATTAGATGCATTTTTTGTAGATAAGGATTATGATGTGATATGTTTGACAGAGCACTGGATGACTGAAAGCGAGTTGGAGGTTATTCAATTGCAGGGTTATAAAATAAAGGCCTTTTCGGCAAGGCAACAGTACACAGGTGGAGGAACAGCTATCTATGTGAGAGAAGCCGTCGAAACAAACTGTTTAGACATAGGTTTTAATTTAAATCTAGAAAAGTGTATTGAGTATTGTGTTATCTACTGTAAAAGCTTAAACGTAACTATTTTGTCTGTTTATAGGTCACCTTCGGGGAGTCTTGACACCTTTATGGAGTTCTTGAAGAAGTCCTTGCCAGAGTTAGTTCAAATAAGCATGTTATTCTGGTAGGTGATTTCAATGCTAAGTTTAACACACCGGACATGGATGCAATCCAGCTTTGTGGCCTCTTAGCTGGTTTTGGTCTAATACAGACAGTCTATGAACCAACCCGAGATGAGGCTTGCTTGGATAATATTTTTTGTAGTTGTGACATGAAAGTGTGTAGTTCTGCGGTGGTTGATCCTGGTATCTCTGATTTTAGGCCTATTACACAAAGGGATCTATTTGAATTTTATAATGTGTTATCTGGAGCATCTTGGGACTTTGTCGGTAGTGATCATATGGATGTGGAATGGATATTCAGTCGGTTTATGCAGATCTTGGAGGATGCGTACCTGAACTCATTTCCAGAAAAGTCTTATCATGTGAGATCAGACCAGGGTTCAGTGAGGAGCTGAAAGTAATGAGAGATCAATTGGTTCTTTTGAGGGATCTGAACGGGCAATATGGCTATGTGACAAATCAGCAATATAACCACTATAGGCAATTGTACAAAAATAAAATATGTGAAGCCAAAATAAATGCTAATGACACCCTGATACGAAGTTCGGGTAATGCCACTAGGACAATGTGGCATATAATAAATAAACACAGAGGTAAGAAGGCTGGATTTTCAATAGAAACCGGATCATTTTAATGACTTCTTCAGCAGTATTGCTGATAATATTCTAAGACATATTCCCACCGTGAATTTAAATCCTCTAGTTAAATTGAATAAGACAGATCTACCAGCTAACACTTTCTCATTTTTGGAGGTTTCATTTAATGAAGTTCGCGACGTAATTATTGCAGTGGGGACCTCACACTAATGACTTGGCTGATAGGCTGAGCAAGGGGATATTTGTTCTACGTAATTTGTCTTCTTGTGCCTCTCCAAACATCTTCAGATCAGCTTACTTTGCTCTTTTTCAATCCCGTGTGTCGTATGCGATGGGACACTAGGGACACTGGGGACACCCTCGGGGGTTCATAGACTGTTTTCTTTACAGAGAAGGGCTGTGAGGGTTCTGGCTCGTATGAGATTTATAGACGATTGCAGAAATGCTTTTGTTTCCATGGGAATTCTCACTGTGCCCTGTTTATATATTTTGGAGTGCCTGCTGTTTGCTTGGAAAAACACTAGTTTCATGACCCATGAAGATGTTCATGAGCACAACACTAGAAATAAAAATACCCTAGTACCACTTTACTGGCGCTTGAAGAGGTGTCAAGACGGCTCTGGATACTGGGTAGTGAAATTTTATAATGTTATTCCTCATAGCTTTAAATGCATGCCCCTTAAAATGTTCCATACTGAAATTAAGCGACTTCTCCTAAGAAACTCGTTTTATTCATTTGACGAATTGTTAAATTATTCATTTTAGTTTTAACGTTATCTTAACCATATGATGTGCTACATAGTCAGTGTTTTTATTAATGTTGTTAATGTTTAAGCGTTTTAATACTATTTTAGGAAATCTTTCTGGAAAATTGGTGTATTTTATGTTAATGTATGCTATGTATTATTACTAAGTTTTTTGTGCTATGTTATTTTTACTGACGTATGTAAACATTCTATGTATTAACATGATAATAAATGAATTGAATTCAATATTAAAGACCATTTATCAATGCTTTTGAAACCGTTATTGGATTATTAAAGTGTACATTTAACTAGCTCTCTATTTTTGTCAATCTACTCCATTTTCTGGCTTCAAATCAAATAATAAAAGTACTATTATTTTTAATTTCTATCGAAAATTCTACACTATATCGGCAATTAACAAAAGAACGTCAAAAGTTGATGAAGAAAGTTTCAATTTCGAAAAATCTCAAAATATAAATCTTTTTATTACTTCCCTTGGATAATCTTACTAAAAACAGTAATGTTCCTTGTTGATAATATAAGCATGAATAAAGGATAGTTGATTGAGCGATGGCATTTTTTTATGGTGAAGACACAAGCACTAATGGAAGAACCTATGATGTTCGGTGAGTTGAGTATGCGAGAAGATGTTGATCGTTACGAGTCTTAAACCACTATCTAAGGTTTAATTAGGGGAAAACAATTATTCTCTTTCAAGCTATTTCAATTGTTATGCAGTGTTTCAAAAAGAAAATCCCTAAAAAGCGGTACTCCAGACCAGCATAGGTGTTTGACATATAATGGATACGCAGTTGCTGTTCACTACTAGTCAAAATTCCATCGATTAATATGCAAAACATTGCTTTCAGTATATCCAGTACAACCGTTCTCGCTTCTCCCTAGTTTTCAATTGCCTTATTCCATATTTGAATGGCATATACCACTAAAGCTGAAATGAAGAACACATTATTCTCTTAATTTCGAGATGTTTAAGCAGGTGCTGATTTATTACAAGATTCATGTCATTTTGAAGACAGGATCACAAGAGCGATTTTCTAAAGATCTGGCTAAGCTCGTTTTGGGAAAGACTAATCATAATATTATCTTTTTCCTTCAAAGGAAATTTAAGTATCAGTTCTAAAGGTTAGTGGCATTTTATTTCCTTATCTGTCAACATAAAAATTGATTCGTCGAATTTCGGCTTCATTTGCTGCAATGAGAATCGACCCAGCGAGGATCTTTTTTTTTTTTTTTTTTTTTTTTTTTGTGTTTTTTTTTTATTTCGTTGGCCACACCAAGTATGGAGGTCACTGAGCTCCCGCCGCGCGGCGCGAG
>MU182125.1:496197-537936 GCA_016904865.1 Pissodes strobi
AAAATAATATATTCTAAATAAATTATCATAAAATACAGTTGTCATTACTTTCAATAACTGAAAAGTCATCCAAATGCTCAACATCTTACAGTGGATCATTTTTAGTCTGGTAAAATCTGTTGGCAAGCACCAATCTCTTCATAAAATTGTAGGAAAGCTGGCGGAATAAACTGTAAAAGCTGGAAAATATTTTAATATTTATTTTGTTTAGTTGATGAAGGTCACTACATTTCAAATCTCTGGAAAGTAAAATTGACTCCCTTAGACCCTCTTTCCAATATTAACTGCTTTAAAGTCTTCATTTATTAGATGTTTCATGTACATTATGTTAGGTTGATCAAATGAAAACTTGAGGCTTGATATTCTGGAAATTTTTTCTTTGTTATCTGTATAGCTCTTTTTAGTAATTTCGCTTTGTAGCTTTTTAAAAGTATTGTTTTAATACAGTCACCTCAAAGCAATTTTTCTTTTGCATTTTCTCACTGCTTCATACCAGTGTCTGGTGTCTCTGGGGTATACACTTGTTTCATTCGATGGCGTTTATATTTTTCAATGGCTGCGAAATCCCGGTCACATGGTAATCTCGTATATCCTACTACCAAGTATTTGTGCTCAGTAAAAGTGAATATGTCGTTTACAATAAGTTGTTACCATAAACAAATTAGAGACCAATTTTTGTTTTGGCCATTGCTATTATCTGTATACATAATAAGCTTATCAGTAATGGGTTTGTTAGTTTTAAAATGCTTATATAGAATGCTGGCTATTTCATCGCTACCTCGCCTCGCTTAGCAATATTAACTGGCCACACGTCACACGTACATGTGGGCCTTGCCACTATAATACAGTCATGGATGCCGAAGTTGTAAACCCATGCCTTTCGCAAATAGAACGCTGCTCCACTGTTAAATTTGGCACTGGCATAGCCTATTGCTGGTCAAAGCTAATAATAATTGAATTTCCTGTAGTCTTGGCCTGTTCTGTATCCTGTTTCATTAGATCCTGCATGGCTTGAGCACGTCTCTGATGTAATTCCAAATCAATTTTCAATTTCTTTGCAACTTCTGTGTCAGCTTCATTACTATTTTTTATATCTATTGGATCGCATTCCTTACAGGTATCGCTCTCAGGTAAAACCTATATTATACTCGGCGCAGAATATTCGCCTGTATTTATCTTGGGTTCTTCTTCTTCAAGTGCCTATTCGTTCCGAATATTGGCGATCATCATGGCTATAATGACCTTGTTTACGGCTGCTCTGAATAATTCAGTGGTTGTTTTGGAAAACCATGTTTTTAAGTTCTTCAGCCATGATATCCTACGCCTTCCGTGTCCTCTCTTGCCATAGACCTTGAGAATTTCTTTAAGGAGCTGGTATTTTTTCTCGTTTCGCATTATATGGCCCAGATGTTCAAGTTTTCTTCTTTTTATAGTATTTATCGCTTCCCTTCCTTTGTTCATTCTTTCCAGTACTGATTCATTAGACAACCCTGTCCACCCACGAGATTCTCAGAATTCTCCTGTATACCCACATTTCAAATGCTTTAAGTCTTTTTTGGATCGCCTCTGTCAATGTCCATGACTCTACTCCGTAGAAGAGTGTCGAGAAAACGTAACATCGAAGGATTTTGACTTTGACGTTTAGGTCCAATTTGTGGCTTTTAAAACGTTTTGACATTTTGATAAAGGTTTGTCTTGCTTTTTCTATTCCGAAGTTAATTTCTTGAGAGTGGTCCCATTGCTCATTAATTATCGTTCCCAAATAAGTGAATTTGGACACTCTTTCTACTGGACACTCTCTGATAAACAGTTGACAGTTTCGGATGTCCTACTTACTTATTATCATGAACTTGGTTTTACTTATGTTCATTTTTTGACCATATTGTTCATTGGCATCTTTAATCCTGTTCATCAACTCTTGCAAGCCAATCAGACTGACGGCAAATACTACAGTGTCGTCTGCGTATCGAATGTTATTGATGCATTCTCCGTTCAGCAGGATTCCATGGTCGGTGTTTTCCAAGGCTGCGGTAAATATTTCCTTCGAGTATAAGTTGAAGATCAGAGGAGCGAGAATACAGCCATGTCCAACTCCACGTTGTATAGCAATGACATTACCCTGTTCCTCTATATTGAGCTTTATGGTGGCTGTTTGTTTCCAGTATAAATTCCTTATGATTCTAATATCCTTGTCATCTAATCCAGTAATCCTCAGCACTTGCATCATCTTTTCGTGCTGTACCTTATCGAATGCTTTCTCGTTATCAATAAAGCAAGCGAAATCGTCACAACTTACATCGCGGCATCGCTGAAACATGAGTTGTAAACTAAACAGAGAATCCCTTGTACTAACTCTCTTCATGAAGCCAAACTGTGTATCCGCTACTTTCTCCTCACATATTCTGTAGATTCTTCGGTGAATTATCTTAAGAAACAGGTTCAACAAGTGGCTCATCAAGCTGATTAATCTATTGTCTCCACATGTTTTGGCTCCCCGTTTCTTCGGTAACGTTATGAATTCGGAGAGAAGCCATTCTTTTAGGATATTTCCCGTATTTTAAATATCGTTTAAAATGTCAGTTAACAGTTTGTACAGATTTGTCATCAAGGAGTTTAAGAAATTCTGATTGTATCCCATCTGACCCTGGAGCTTTTCTTTCATTCAAGGATGTAATAGCGGTCGCAGTTTCATCAATTAGTATTTTGGGGCTAGTTTCTACTTGAGGGATTGGTGAGTCTCTCCTTCTATCGTGAAATAAATTCTCTATATGTTTCTCCCATGGTTATTTGATATATTTTCGGGCAACAATCATTTTAGTTAGTTAGCTTGTCTATGGTTCTTTCTTATATATTCCTGTTATTTCTTTTTTTTGTGTACGTTGAACTCATCATATTTACTTTGTAGTTCTTCAATTTCCTGGCATTTTTCCTCCATCTCTTTCTGTTTCACTTCTCGGATCTTTCATGGGTTACTGACACAAATTTATTTTGGCGACACCAGTCCAGATAATAGTCATGATATAAACTGGAAATAGAAAGAACTGAATCAAGGTAGACTTTTGTTGAGTTTTTTTGCCTACTGTAATGACTTGTCTATTTGGGGATTAAATTAATATGCTTTTTGACATTTTCACAGTGTTCTTCCGATACCTTCTTTTTGTTGTTGTCATGCCTTTCTCTTTGGTCTGACGTTGGAGTAGAACTACCTAAAAACCCAGAAAGGTTACTCTAAGTCTGCCACATCAGTAAAATATCACATATTTCGTCAGTTAAGGCATCATCAGATCTAGATCAGTATATTAAAATCACCGTTATTACAAAAAAAAATTAAAAAACTACCTGCTTTATTTTGGTTAATCAGCCATTCAATCCTTTTGGCGTGTATAACAAGAAACTCCTCCTTGAAAATTTCAACTTCATGTCCATTTACCTTGACCCTATATTGCACGATATATTTCTGGGTGCTGGGTGAATCAACTCTTTTGGTTTTCTTTGGATAACTGCGCTTTTTGGAACCATCTTTATACTTGAGAACAAGTAAATATTTTGTTTATAGTTCGCCCAGCCGTTGTTGATCCTCGAAACGCTTGCAATTGCATGCGTTTCGAGGGTCAACAACCGCTGGACGAACTATATCATAATTACCCAGGTCTCAAAAGGCATTAAATATGTCAATTTCGTTCCCTTCCAAAAGCTGTCTACTCTGTTTTGTGCAACCGCAAGATGCACCCAATTTTTTGGCTCTGTATTTGCATAACTGTGACCTAGATTTCTTTTAGTCTTGTGCTTAATTTTTTTATGTCGTTGGATATTTTTGTACCTCCATCTAGACGGCGTCTTCTTTTCGGGAGTGGGCAAGGAACCTCGAGAGGTCTGGGTTGTAAAGTAAGTGTGTTTTATTAAAAGTAGATAAGCCGCAACAAAAACCAAAGAACGATTCTAATATTTTGGGTTCAAAAAATATAACATAAGGGGTCAAGCCACACATTTTACAAACTTACGGTTCTCCAGCCTATATCTTCCAAATCCCTGCTACTTCCGGACACTGTATAGTCTCTATCATCTGCAGTTTTATTTAAAAACGGATCACTGTCCTCAGAAACAAACTCAGAAAAATCTATTTCCGTTTACACGCACGAGAATGTCCCGCCGCCGCGCCATGTTGATTACTACTGTGGCTTGTCCCTTTTTGACGCAATTTTAAAATAATTGTTTCAAAACGGGACTTCCTATAGCGGCGCCATCTAGGGGATAATAGCTGAAATTTCCCTTTTGGGACATTATAACAGTCTTACAGTCTTCGTTTTTAACTTCACTCATGTTTGACAAAATTGTGGCTTATCCCCTTCTGATCCCAATACATCAGTAACAAAAATTGATATATTTTCCATCGGTTTCGCAAATTTCGGTTGCATTAATATCAATTGTAACGTTGGACCAATATGCATACAGTTTGTCAACCGAGCTAATATTGTTAAAATGTTGAATACAACTTACGGTTAAAGTTGTATTTTGAAAACAGTCCCAAGAAGTTGTGTCAATTTATTATTATAGTTCTTATATTTAAGAAAGCAAAACATTTAACAACCAAACTACAATACATCCATGTCGTAATAATTTCTTCAATGTTTGCTTAAATGCTTAATTTTTAAACTTGTTTGACAAGAGGTCAATGTTGAATCGTGATTGATCATTTAAAGATTATTAATGTTGCGAAGTTAAACGTGCACATTTCACGTCTATTTTTGCTCATTATCACCTAATGTATCTTTACTATTCGCTTGTAACAGGTGTGACCTATTGTGAGTATTAGATATTACGAACCTTGCAACTATTGAGTACATGGGAACAATTTAGTGTATATCATAAAACAAATCTTTTGATATTATAAGAACTTAACATTTTTTTCACACATATTCCAAGGAGAGAAACTTGAAGGAGAATTATGTCAAAACATTATTGTAAAGGCTGTTAATCCACTTAAAATGTAAGAGTTCAAAGAATAGGCTATCGCTAATTGCAGTCCTTTTCCACATAATGTATCTACTATTTTGAACAAATCGTCTATCGCCTATGAAGCTAGAAATCTACACGTACAAGGTGGTCGGTTTACCATGGGACACTAACTTATTCCGTAAAATATACAAGATAGTGACAAAAATTCAACAATATGGGTCTGTCACGCAGCGTTGCGGATTTATTGGCGATTTTCTTCACAATTAGACCTATTTCTAAACTACACATATCTAAGGCATTCAAAAATATTTCGAAATTCTGCTTGAGCCGAAAAATAAGACAAATTTAAATTTTATTCATTTTTAGCACCATTTTTTTCTGTTGAAAAATTATGCTGTGTTGTCAAATATTGTGCATCTTTAATTTTACTGATTTTTAAAAATGTATCCCCTAATACATGATGCCTGCTCTAAATTAACGATACAGAATAAGGTGGGTCTGCGGCTCACCGTTTCGGACTTATTGCCGATCTTCGTAGATCATTGATTATTAAAATAAACTATATAAAACAATATTTTTTTGTAAGAAATTATTACTTCAAAAACTGTTGACTGTGCCCTCTATTTTGGACAATGCAAGTAGTATATATAGATTCTAAATGCAGAATGGCATTTCTAACAAATTCAGTCTCGTTGTTCATATATTGTATGCCTTCTCGAATTCAATTTTGAGGATTCAGCGATGTTTTTATGGTTTGTGTCTTTACGACAATTACTTTTCGAGATATAGCCGATTGCCATTCTTAGTTGGGTTTGCATTGTATTTGTACTCGTGAGTAGGCCCAAATGGAGTCCGCCACTGCGACCCTTGGTCTATTGTGGCTAACATCTGTAGTATCCACTAGACCAGAGGCTCGATCCTTTTCATGAAATCGAATAGTTTTCTGGGGTTGATAGTTTTCCAATCTGTAAGTGTAATTTGAGAATTTTCAAACTCTGTTTGTCTGTTTTTTTCCATTGCTAGACATTGCATAAAACATCCTTCTTCATCCTCCAAGCAAAAGAGGCATTCCGCTTCTTCGGAAAGCCCTATATTGTTCATGTGGCTTTTCAGCCGATAATGGCTAGTATACAGGGTTATCCAACGAGGACTAGACAAGGCGATTTTTTGACTTTTCCTGTACTTTTATAAAAAAACTGAAATAGCCATCTTATGTAATTTTCTCCCGCGAATTAGGGTATGTTCAACAAAAAACAATTGAACAACAAATAAAAGTGCACTTTGATATTTTTTAAATAGAACACCCTGTATATTACTACATTTTTGGACTCTCTAGAAAAATCTAAACACATTTTATGTATAATATCCTATACCTATCTTTAGCTGTTTACCAAATATTGACAGTTGAAAGAGTCGGGTATTTTGGCACTTTGACAGGCTCCAAAATCTAAACCGCACAAGATCAAAGAAAACGGTTTGCACATTTCTATCTTAAGTTTTCATGAACTATCGAATGACAGTATCTTCGAATTTAACCTGCGGATAAAATTAACCGGAACTTTTAAATTAAACCTCCGGTTTAATTCAAAGTCACTATCATTCGATAGCTTGTGAAAACCCAAGATAGGAATGTGCAAACCGTTTTCTTTGATCTCGTGCGGTTTAGATTTTAGAGCCTGTCAAAGTGTCAGAATGCCTGACTTTCAACTGACAATATTTGGTAAACAGCTAAAGATAGGTATAGGATATTATACGCAAAATGTGTTTAGATTTTTTTAGAGAATTTTCTTCGAATTCGCTGGAGCAAATTACATAAGATGGCTATTTCAGTTTCTTCGTAAAAGTACAGGGAGAGTAAAAAAATCGCCGTGTCTAGTTCTCGTTGGATAACCCTGTACATGCCAACTACAGCTTGTACCTGTTGTCGGCCAAGTTGAAGAAGTTGTTTACTTCTGACTGTTAATGGCAGATGCACTGTCATCTTTGAATGAGTTAGGCCTGCTAACTCTCTCCATTTGTCTACAAATTGCTGTTGTGTCCACCTGGAGAGGGCTTCTTTAGCTATATTGTAAGTTATTTCCAGTACTGGTTCTGGTCCTATGAAGGTCGTTGCGGCCGGCTGCTTCGCAAGAGCTTCAGCTCTTTCATCGCCTTCATGTGCTGTATATCCAGGTATCCAGATTAGTGTAAGTTTATTATTCTCTCTACCTAGTTTGGTGAGTATTTCCTGGCAGTTCCATACTGCGTTGGATGCAAAACGGCTAAATAATATGCTTTTGAAGCCGCTTGACTGTCCGAGATTATTTCGTTAGATTTTCCTTTCCAGTTTCTATCGATGAGCCACTATGCAGTCATATCAGTGGCTTTAACTTCAGCCTGAAAAATGGTTGCATGTTTGCCTAGGGAACACTTAAGCCCAATCTTACCATTTTTATTCCATGCAGCGGCTCCTGTACGATCATTGGTCTTGGAGCCGTCAGTGAACCAACTATTTGCTGTTCTCGGATGTTTCGAGTTTTTTTACCCATTCGTTCTTCTCTCGTAGGAGGACGTCATAAGCATGGTAATAGTTAGTTTTGGTAGGAATAATATCTGATGGTAGACCCAACACACTGTCCCGTTCATTAGCGTTTTTCAGCTTGTTGGGCTTCATGATGATCGCCTGCGGATTGTTGATCACCGCCTGTGTCAATCTATATGTAGCCCATTTGGTCTCCCTCTGTAGTATTATTTGGAGAGGTGGCAGGTTTAGAAGATACTCAAGCGCTGCCGTGGGTGTAGTGCCGAAGGTGGCACTAATTGCCAGACACGCTTGTCTTTGTAAGGTAAATAATTTGATTCTCGTGGAGCTTTGTAAGCTCTTAGAGTACCAAGTTACTACTCCATATGTTAGCATGTGTTAGTCTTATGACCGCAATATATAGCCAGTGCATTTGTTTGGGATGTATGCCTCATGTTTTGCCACAAATGCGTCTGCAGGTTCATAATGATATTTTCGCTTTTGCGGCAATTTAATCCAAACGTGCATTCCAATTAAATGTTTTATCTAGGGTAATTCCTATTTTTGCGGGTTCACAGATAGTTGTTCCGTTTCACACAAGTCATAGACCACTGTTAGCACCTCTTGAAGATCCTCTGAGATAGTTCTTTGCGAGTTGCTACTTATAGGTATTACTAGATCATCCGCGTATGCCTGAATCTGTAGCCCTCCTCCTGATTCTGTAGCCCTCCTCCTGTAGTGTTCTTAAGGCCACTCCACAATTTAATATACTCCGGATTCAGTTCCTTATCTGTGGTTCAACCACTCTTTCAGTTAATGCTGTGCATAAGGAGTTTGGTAATGCATTATTAAATGCTCCTTTAGTGTCTAAGAACACACCCACTGCGATACTTCTGTTATCTAACGCTTGCGTTATGTTCCCGACAAGGTTGTTTAGTGCTAGTTCTGAAGATTTGCCGATCAGGTACGCACATTGGTGAGCATTTAGTGGATACTCACCAAGTGCATCCGTTCTAATATGCACGTCCAGTATCTTTTCCATGCACTTCAACAGAAAGGAGGTCAGACTTATTAGTCTCCGCGATTTCGGTGTTGATTATCTACGTCCCAACTTCGGGATGTATACCACTCTTATTTTAGTCCAGCTACTAGGTATATAATTACTTGCTAGGCTGGCTTTAAAAAGTTTCATTAAGAACGGTCTTAATACCTTCAGACCATTTTGCAGCAGTGCTGGAAATATCCCGTCCTCACCAGGTGATTTAAAAGGCTGAAACGATAGAATATGTTGCGAGAAAAATGCAATTTTGTTACAATAAACTATAAAATGCAATTTTCTTTAAATTATTAGGTACTTTAATTTACTAAAAAGATAAACTGAAAGATACTCAGGGTGTATAGGTCCGGAGCATGATAATTAAAATTTATTTTCGAGTGAAGTAGTGATTATAAAGCGCAAAATAAAAGATTAGAAATTTCAAATAAACAATTTTTATTCTATTTCCCTCCAACAAAAATAAGGTTGAACATTTCATTGAATTATTTTAGTGATATCTGCACTTTAATCACCTTGTGATTCCTCCGAGCTTCCTGGAGAGTGTTACTGGAAATTGCTGTAGTGTCTAGGATCTGTCCTGTGACGTCACTGGAAGCTGTCCTGGTAAGGCCGAGTGCGTGGGGACTTAGTAGCATGAAACAAAAAACCAGTACAAGGCAGTTAAAGAGTTCACCAAGAATATTGTTATCAACTCTGTTTCAATTTGGCGGAGAGCGTTGCCTGTCTAAGCTTAGGCTTTTAATACAGAACTTGGCAAGAGATAACTACAAATAATTCTTCTCAATTAACACTGCTGAAGGATGCGAAAACACTCTGGAGAAAAATTGAATTTAATTTAATTAAATATGCCTCCACCAATTTGCACAGAATTGTTTAGACCATAGACAATAACTACGGTTTTAAATTAAACAGTGACCTGATTAAAAATAATAAATAAAATAACTAGCTGTTTAAGCTGATAAAGATTGTGATGAACAATATTTCATATAAAAAAACAATTACAGTAATCAGGTAAGAACAAAAGTGAGATCGATAAATTCAAACAGATAATCAGAATGCAATTATTTTCTGAAAGCTTCTTTTCAACTCAAAAATCAATTCAATTCTAAAACAAAGGTAATGACAATTATTGCCTGAAAGCTATTTTCTAACTCAAAAATCAGTTTAATTCAAAAACAAAGGTAACAACAAATTTAAACAGAAATAGAGAAATAAAACAAACAAACAATTATTATGATCTTGTACCGATCACGGTCGAGAAGGGCTTGAGAAGGCGCTCTTTAAATAAGAAGGTGACGATAAAATGCTTCTATAAGCCGAACAACAACTAACAAAGCTTAACTCTGATTCCCTATATAACTACTAACATCCGATAACGATACCAGAGAAAATTAGACTAAGTTTCCCACGCTATAGACAGTTTTGGTTATTAATTTCCAAAAATGCTACCTCTAACTAGAACCTAAATATATGCCCTATAGGCCAATTTGATCGATTCTTTAGTTGGGTTGCTGACCTAAATCCGAAATTTAATAGCCCCTGCTTTTGTAAGATCAAGTCCCTTTTTTTTTCTCTTAACCAAGAGCCTTAAGCTCCAAAAAACCCACTATCACACATATATATGCCCTACAGACAAAGACATATACACGGCATAAGACAACGTGGTATGTGTGAAACCATAGTAGACAAATATCAAACATTCACGAGCTTATTCAACATATAGATATCAGAGATTCGCACACTTAGCAGTTTTATTCTTCCTACAGACTTTACGATATAGGAAACTAGAAATAAGATCAGATAACGCAAAAAAAAAAGAAAAGCCAAGCCTACCTTCTCTCAAACCTCTCACGCTGGTCGTCGGTACAAGACAGATTTTAAAATCGAGTCTTACCTTCCACCAGAATCACATATCGAAAAAAATTACACTGACACGCAGTCGCCACAAATATTTCAATTTTTTCCACCGTACGAAGCGAGTAGCGACCGATCTTTAATCATAAAATCGGAACTACATACTGGAAATTATTTGTCAATTTTAAATAATATATTCTACTGCTGTATTTACGTAGATTCAACCCATAATACTAATTTTCATTTTATATTAACGAGATAATTATCGACTGATATATTTAAAAGACAAAAATTAGTTTTAAATGAACTTGATGGGCAACATAAAAATTCATTATTAATTAATATTTTCTTACTATTTAATGCGGAATTTTCCACACTGTTGCTACCAGGTCGGTTCAGACAGTAAATGAAAATAGGTCGAAGATGAAAAGTTACTATTTCAAACTAACTAACTAACTAGCTAACTCGGAACAACCTGATGTTACGGAATTGTTAAAATTACCGTAACAAATAGCACTCTTAATTGTTCTTGGGAACAATCCAGTCGCCTGGTTTTGGCCGATGTTATCGATCCCAAAAAGGCTCCTGCTCATCATTATGTAAAATCCGACATCCTGGTAAATGAATCTTAGCCAGAAGCTCTAACGTTTCCATGCCAGATTCCGTAAAGGATCCATCAGGTCGTTTTAGCGACTCTAACTCCTGAACGGGTTCTCTAGACAGAGTTCTATGTATCCTAGCACTGCCAGGTGCATCTGTTATGCACTGGCAGAAGGTTTTCCATGAATTCCCTTTGGCCTCTCTGATAGCTTTGTTGTAGTTCGTTAGAGCAGTTCTGTATTGATCCCATATGCCGGTCTCTTTGGCTCAATTAAAGAGTTTACAAACCTCCTATTTTTGTTTGTCAAGGGAGTTGTTCCACCAAGTGGTTCCTCTGTTATTCCTTTTGGTCTTGAGTGGACAGTTTTCGTGATAAGCCGTATTTATGGCTGATCTCAGTTGCTCCGAGCCAGCTCATTCTCCTCACGATTTGATATCAACAGAGGTCCGCATCTGCTCCTGAAAGGTAAGACTAGGGTTCTTAGGGTTCCTGTATTCAATCATGGGATCTTTCACCTGTTTTCAGATTGAAGAGAATATGTCTATGATCAGAGCACGAGGGCTCTGATGACACTCTCCAGTATTCTTGTGGATAAGTGATTATCACTGATCGTTAGATCTGCTCCTGCCTATTGGCAGTTACAAAGGTTGGTTTGGAGCCCCTGTTATTAACAACCTACCCCTCCCCTAGTAAATAATTGTATAATGACTCACCTCTCTGGTTGGTGCGCATTGGCATCATATCCAACTAGCAGATGGGTGTTCGTTCTCCGACTGTAGGCGATCAATTCAATTGGAGGAGGTTGGTTTGCTTCAGCGTCCCCAGAAAGGTAGGCAGAGCATACGACCATATCCCGTGTGCCCTGTCCCGTGGATATTTTGACAAGCACTGTCGCCATGTCCCGTGAGCAATGATATAAAATTTTGAAAAATTTCATGTTGTTTTTCATTACGATTCGTGCTCTGGGTCATATCAATAGGAAACAATACATATACAGTATTTGGTATAGCTTCAAAGAAGCCGAGGAACAATTAATTTTTTTTTATCAGTAAACGCATATCGCATACTTTGTTATTCCCAATTCTTCATAATTTCATATTCGCCCTTCCCCTTTAGAATTGACTGTATCCAGCTCTGGGATTGCATTGGATTTCAATATTGCCCCGGTCGTAGTAACTTTTAACGTTTCGTTATTTATTCCGAAAGTAACATTTTGACTTAATTTGGATGCAGCAGAAAATATCTAAAGTCCACGATTATTAAACAGTTGTTCATTCAACAAAGATTATTAATAAAATTAATATCACTTTCGGAATGCAAAACGTATGCCATACCATAGGCTCTTCCTGTTTGGGGGACCACTTGTTCGCATATTTATATTCAACAACACCACACTAGATTCTTACATAAATAATTACTGATATCCCTTTGAGTTTTTTGCAGCCATTGTCTATAATTACCTTAGTCATTATTGCCGTAATATTATAATTAGTAGCTACCTTTGCCGGCAAATTTGCAAAATAGCTTGGTAAACACCGTTATTTTGACGAGAATTATATGCTAAACGGTTTTATTTTTATGCATATACGTGAAGAATGAAGCAATTAAAACTATTTATAAAGCGTAGGAGATGTTTTTATTTGCTATTTCTAAACGGTTATTACGACAATGTGTGATATTATTATGCATAATGTTTATTATAATTAATAGGTAATTGTTATGTGACAGTTAGCACGTTCCACAAGAATGCGAATTTTGTGACTAAAAGGAAAAGGAGAAGCGACGAAATAATATCTTCAATGAAAAATGCCAAGTCAATTAATTATTAAATTTCAAAGTGTATGGTTGCAAAGCGTAAAAAGGGTTTTTAATATTTTTACTGGACATGATAGAAGGTCCAATGGAGAATATTTTAAAAATATTTTTGTATCAAATCAATATTTCTATTCTAATTATCATAACCCAAGAATTAAAATCCCTAATATCATAATGATATCACCTTCACAAACTTTATATCGAACGATATAGCGAGCACTAGCTACAACGAAATATTGAATATAATTATGAGAAAATATCCTTGTATACAATAACAAACCCGGCAGACTTTGTCCTGCCCGAACGATCGATGGTTGGAATCTTCTACACGCGGAGGGGTCAATGGAACTTCGCGACGTCCCAGTGATCCCGCCATCTATTATGGCCCTTCGGGATACCCAGGTACATATCACCCAGATTTTTTATCTGTAGATCATCAATAGTCGACTGAGTATAGATTTTTTTTAAATTTGTTCCATGTACAGACTTGAAAATTCGTCACGTGATGAAATAGGGGTGCATGAGCACCCCTATTTCTTTACCCCCAAGTAATAATAATAATAATAATAATAATAATAATAAATAAAGCTTTATTGTCAAAAAAGTATAAAATTATTTTCAAAGACAAAGGCATCAAGTAAAATGATTAAAAGTAGAAGATATAAAAATTAAAACAACAAAACATTAAATAGTGTTTACAAAAAAAAAATAATACCTAAAAATAATAAAAACCATAAATACAATAAATGGAGGAACAAAACTAGCACTAAAACGCATTACACAATGTGCCCAAACCACAACATATTGCACTAGATTAGACTATCATGAAAAAATTCATCTACCGAATAATAAGCTTTTGCAGCTAGTAGCTTTTTGGTCTTTCTTCTTAACATTTTTAAACGGCCAATCTGACGCAGTTGTAGTGGTAAATGATTAAATAATTTTTTGCCAGTATAAATAAGAGATCTTTTAATTTTGTCGGAAGTTGGTATGGGCAAATAAGCCACGTGAGAACTGCGTGTTGGGTAGTATGACTGCGAATGAATTTCGGTGACGTACTTTTTGTGAACCAGACATACCGTTTCCAGAATAAATAGGGATGGTAGGGTAAGAAGTTTTTAGCTTTAAACACTGATTTACAGCTTTCAGAGGGTCTCATGCTGTACACATACCTAACAGCCCTCTTCTGCAATACAAAAATAGCGGTGAAGAGGTAATTACTGCATTATCCCCAAAAACATATGCCATACCTTAGATGAGTCTCGACCAGGGCAAAATATGCATTCCTAGCTGCAGTTTCGTTCAACTCCCCAGACACGACTCTTACAGCATAGCATCCTTTAGATATTTTCTTGGATATATATTTAATATGATCTTTAAACCTTAGGAGATTATCAATATGCAGCCCAATGAATTTGCTTGAATCTAGTTCATTTACAGGGGTATCAACTATAGAAACTCCTTTCAAGTTACATTTGAATGTTAATATATTAGTTTTAGAAATGTTAAGAACTAGATAGTTAGGATTACACCATTCTTTAATTTTAATTAGGTCATCGTTAATCTTTAATGTCAATCGCTCACTATTGCTGTCATGCCAAAGAATTGTGGTGTCGTCTGCGCACATGGTGAATCTTCCCTGAATATTAATGCCCGATAGATCATTAACATAAATCAAAAATAAAAGCGGGCCCAATACAGATCCCTGAGGGACACCTGAGTTCATACAACGTGGAAGTGATTCCCTGTTGTTAAGGAGCACTGTTTGAGAGCGTTCTTTAAGGTAAGAGCCGAGCCATTCTAAAGATTTGCCGCGGAAACCATACAGCTGAAGCTTAGCAAGAAGAATTCTATGATCAACACAATCAAAGGCCTTCGCAATATCGTAGAAAACAGCCGCTGCAACATCCTCCTCATTAATCCTCAGATACAGAGTCTCAAGAAAGCCAAAGATCGCATCCCAGTATTCATGGAAGAACGAAACCCGAATTGGCAGCTGGAAAGTATATTATGTCTATTAATAAAACTGATAACGCGCTTATAAACCAATTTCTCAACTACCTTGCCCAGAGTCGGAAGCAACGGAATGGGTCTGAAATTGGACGGATCACTATTGTCATATATAAACAGAGGTATTACTCTGGCAAGCTTCAAACAAGAAGGAAAAATACCCAATAAAAATGACGAGTTAATAGCTTCAGCAAGCGCAGAAAATGCGAAATCAGGGAGATTTAACAATATGTTAACATATATGTCATCATACCCAGAGGTTTTTTTTATTCTTGACTTCAAAGCAGATTCGCTTAACCTCTACTACATCTGTCGGCTCAAAGTAAAAAGACTCAAGAACATTCACGTGTCTGAGATACTGTAGTGCATCTCTCGGTATGATGTTTGACGCTTTCATCCTAGAAGCAACAGAGACATAATAGTCATTGAGTTGGTCAGACTTTAAACTTGTAAGGGTGGTTTCGACGTTTCTTCCACTTAACTCACCAACAATGGCCCAGTATTCCCTTTGTTTATTGTTAGCACTAGCAATGCGATTATCATAGTAGGATTTTTTTGCTAACTTAATAGTTTTCCTATATATAGAACGATATTTACTAAAGTGTCGCATGAATACTCTAGAATTAATCAAATATTTTCTCAGGTAATGAAGGCAGCGCATGTTACGGGCTGACATTTTTAATCCGTGGGTAAACCAGTGTTTTTTGCTCTTTTTCTTTATGTGAACCAAAAGAAAAGATTTGTTAAAAGTGTCATACAAAATTTTGTGAAAATGCTCGAGGGGATCGTGAGACATGAGAATGTTGTTCCAATTTGCTTGAAGACACAGTTCAGAAAACGTCCTAAAATTATTCTCAGTATATATCCTACCTTTACGCTTTAGTGTTCTTTTACTTTTTAGGTTTGTCTTAACCTTACTGATTATGGTTTTATGATCAGATAACCCTGCGCTCATTACAGAAATTTCCAAACCTTCACTACTTAAATTTGAGCATACATAGTCATTCAACGAAGATGAATTAGCAGTAATGCGGGTTGGCTCGTCGACATGCATTTTCATATTAAATGACAGAAGTAAATTGCACAAAGACAATGTGTTGAAATTATCTTTATCCATAAAATTGATATTAAAATAGCCAGATAAAATAATAGTGGCACGTGCAGGAAAACGTAAAAGTAAAGTCTCTAACCCAATAACAAAAGTAGCACAATCAGTATTGGGTGATCTGTACAGACACAAAATTAAAATATTTAGTTTAGATGAGAAAACAATTGAAAATTCGAATTCCTTTTCAACCAGTAGATCATTGTAGCTTGTAAAGTCAGAGAAGCAGTACAAATTACATAAATCTTTGTGCAATAAAATAACAGTTCCTCCATGAATAAAATTATGTCGACAAAATATGGACCACACACTATAATTAGGCAAAAAAGAGCTTCATTCGCAGTCAACCAATGCTCAGTCAAGAGTATAAGTACAATTTTATAACATTCAGAAACATGTATTTACTTATTTTATTAGTAGAGTGTACTGTTCCAAAACCATTTGAATATGTTTTCAAATCTAATGATTTAATTCGTATTATATTAATATTCCACGCCACTGTATATCGCATTCCAAATAATGCCCTATAAAAACTCGCGGCAATACCCTTAGCGCCATCTCTTGTCACAACGCTTATTCATCATACTAGAAGCAGAACTGCTTCGAACCATACAATCCACTTATTTCAAAACACAAGCTAGGGTCAGCTACAAGCAGAAACGCATCCGACCAATCACAGTGGTTCCTACAGCGACTATTGGAAATCAGTCAATTTAGCGTCCATAAAATTCCGATCTATTATAATCTAATTTTATAAAAACTAGTCAATCGATTCCGACCAGGTGTGTGTATTTAGACAACCGGTGATATTAAGTTTTTGTATAACTTCTCTATATTTACAATATCTGCCTTCTACGAAAGGGATATTTCAGATGTGGGGGTAAGTTCACGCGCCAAGGGAAACAGAACGCGTCTTCACCTTCTTGAAAAGGCTTGTTCCCTAACTCTCTCCCAAGTAAGTCGCAATAGTAAGCGCTCCTGGTGGCACTCGGCCATGAAAGACTTGTTCCCCGATTCTCTCCCAAGTAAGTATCGATAGTCCGAGTAAAACACTTAGTAAGTGTTTTAAGTGACTTTCCCTGTGTTGGAAGATAAACTGGTCAACGATTGAACGTTGCTCCTCAATTGATGAATATACTGTACATTGTACCTTATTGTGGACATTAAGGTAATAGTTATCCTTTTATTGTTACTTGTAAATAACTATATTTCACCTCAGTTAATGAAGCTCACACTGAGTGGTTCCGTAGGAACTTTAACAAACATTTAACTGTGTTTAGCTGCAAGGTTGTATTTATAACCGTATACTTTGTTAGAAATATAATTGTTTTTATTACGCATGCATCATAATCAACGATTATCGCACGCTGCAGCCTGCTTAAAATGATGTTTATGATGCGCCTACTTTTTTAAAGGTTGCTATAGAAACATTTGATCTACCTTTTTTACCTAGATATTTACCTGCCATTTAAATTACTATATGTCAAAATGAAGGAACACATTTAAAAACAACATGGCTTTATTCTAAATAGTAACTACGTAACTCAAAAAAGTAAAACATTTTTGAGAATATGATGCAATCGTAACAAAAAAAAATAGCGTCTGATATACGTGTATAAGAGGCCTTTAAAGCCCTTGCGACTTACAAAACACTCCGCTGCGCGTCGTGTTGCCCAACATACAAATAAACAAACAACATTTTTTTTTAACTATTAATTTTTCATCTGCAAATCATCAATCTGACTGACTATAGATTTTTTTAAATTTGTCCCATGTACAGACCTTTCGACCTCTGTTACTTAATTATATGTAAGGATAATATAATCTTTGATTATGCTTATAATACGACTTCAAATTTTGGAGTCCGGGCCTGCATATTGACCTTCACACTGCAATAGCTGGCGCCCGCTAATTTTCTTATGCGCAAGGCGAAATATGAATCCCTTTATTTACGTTTAGCGGGCGTAAATTTGTCATGTTTAATCTATTTATTGCTTATCCACTCCTATAAATCAATGAGAAAAATACGGTTTTATCGGGAAGAGAACTTAAGTTTCGGACTTATTTTTCAGAATATCCAAAGTAAAATCAAACAAGTAATAACACCACAAAATATCTGAATCCAAATTCCAACCTGTTGTTAGCGGCAAAAATTAGGACCAACAGATATTTAATGGGAGTTTACGGGCAAAATAATGAATGAACAATGTTACAATCACTATTCACTAAAAATCGGTACCAATTCCTTAAACGTTCCTCAAAATAAATAACAAATTTAGGCACAATTCAGGCACAACAACAATAAGTACGCCTCCATTAAAATCCAACCTATCAAAATTCATTCAGTGAGAGTTGTTTGCTGCAATATCGGACGGCGTAGTTTGGAGACATGCTGACAAGCATTATTAGGGAGGGCACTACAGCAATGTCTGTCTACCCTTGGAAAAGAGGTTGTTTGAACTTTCTTCTCCAGTAACTTCAAGCACTAATAAAAAATATCTTTGCCTAGTTCTAACGAATTTCTATTATTCTTTCCATGCCTCCTGCCAATTTCCAGTGCAAAATTCAAAGATCTGAAGAATCTAATGAAGATATCTATAATATTGTATTATAACAAAACTTTTAGATATAAGTTTTGTTAAAATGCAATGCTCTTCTTGGCTTCAAAGCAATTTCGTAATAATAAACCTAACATTTAATTTATGATTATAGCCAATTTGATCTGATAAATGTATATTCTCGTGTTTCTTAATAAATAATTTATATTTAAAAGTAGACAAAATAATTAGGTATAATTTTAGCTTATTTAACCTTCAACGAAAATTGTTATAAAATATATACGGCTATAATCGGTGCACGTAGAAATGTGGTGTCTAGTACTGACCGGTTTACCTATATCTATTTTAGTTATGAAATTTCAATTTTGCACTTACGATTTGAGAGACCGCAAAACATTATTGAAAAATGTACTATTATTTATAATTACTAAAGCACATGGACAAATCTATTGGAAAATTTTATGGACATGTTTAAACTTAGCAGAAATTATCTGGCATCCTAAACCATTAGTTAATAATGTTATTTGTTTAAAAACAGTGAAACTTTAAAAAATCGTTACGTCTGTATAAAAAATAGCGACCAATAATGGCTTAAGCCGCTGACACATTGAAACGTTGCCATTCGATCGCATTCGTTTGCGTTTCTACCTGCTCACTAGAAACCTTCCTCATGGCTTGCCACACGAATGACCTGAAATATTTACATCGCGCCTTTAAAGCAAACTGGTATTCTTTTTTATACGCGTCCACACTAAGCTGCTGACACATTGGAACGAAGGTTTTCGTTCATTTGCATTGCTGAGGATTCGCCCCCATTCGTTCGCAAGTGTGGACGGTCATTTCCAGCGATTTTATGAATGACCGCGAAGGGTCTGCAATGCTAACGAACGTTTCCCGTCACCTGTCGGTAAATTAAAAAGATCAAAAGGAAATGCCTTGCCGCGAATGCAGAAATCTTGTAGTGTGAACGCGTAGAAAAAGTAATGTCAGGTTTCTTTAAGGGCGCGAACTGATGGAACGCTGTCGATGCATATATTTCAGGTCAATCGTTCAAGTATGGCAGGCCTTGAGGAATGTTTCCAGCGAGCAGGTAGCAATGCAAACGAATGTGAACGAATAGTATCGTGCCAATGTGTCAGCGGCGGGAAATATTTGTTTGCATTTCTAACCCTTCACGGCCATTCGCACCCTCATAAAATCGCTGGAAATGACCGTCCACACCTACGAACGAATGGGGGCGAATCCTCAGCAATGCGAACGAATGGAAACCTTCGTCCCAATGTGTCAGCGGCTTAACGATAAAAGTAATGTTTTACTTTTTCCTTATGTCTTGGTGCTGTGTAGAATTACTGGATATCAACATAGCTTTCTTTAAATAGTTCTATCGCGTTATCACAAATACCGCAAGCAATAAAATAAAGTTTTTCTTATGTCATTGACACAAGCACTAAAGGGAGATCCTATGTCACTCGACGAGCAGTATGTATGTGAAGAAAAAACTGTTGCCCACGGTAAAAGGTACGGTATAAAAAGTTAGACGACCTATAGTCGTTGAACATTAAATTCATTAAACAAATCGATAAATTAGGATAATAGCAATAAATAACGATATTAGAGATAGTAAACGTTCATTAATTTAAAACAAAATAGATCCTACTTGTTTCTCGTAGATTATACCGACGTGGAATCTACCGGCGTTTCCTACAAAATCAATTTTTTACCTCGACAAAGACCTCGATATGGCTAAAGGAAACGGGAATTCGCTAGATCGGCATATAGGAAGGCCACTGACGGACGTTCAGCGCCAAGGGAGAAAATTCTGTCCCACGGGAGGACATGGAAAGTCATTCAGCCCACAAAAGGTCAGGAAAAGTAATTCTTCTCACGGAAGGTCACGGAAGATAATCTGTCCAACGAAAGGTCCCTAATTAAATTATAAATAATTTTCACTATTCAATAAAGACACACTACCATGTATCAAACCTTTTTTTCATAGGAAGGGTAACCACACTAGCTGAATAGCTGTGTATTGTAATTAGGGAGAAAAACATATCCTGAGAGTGAGTTCCACATTGATGCAGTGCGCCAGACAGAGGAGTCCCTGTAAAACTATGTTCTAGGTGTTTCCAGTTGTACGAGGAACGAGTGCGCTCTTGCTGTATGCCGTGACTGTCTGACAGGCGTTGCTGCGGACGGGATGAGGCAGGCCAAACCCTAGGAACATCTGCCGTGAAAATATCTGTAAAACAGGGAGATCTCGGCCAGACGTCTGCGGTGTTTCAAACTATCCAGATCCCAGGTCAACTACGAGTCGCCAACCAGACGCACAACTCTCTTCTGAATAACATCCAGCAGCTTTAGGGGGTGCCTAAGAGCGTGATCAGTATTCTAAGTACGGTCTTGTATGCGCTTTGAAGAGCAAGAGCAGCTGTTGCAGCGGATACAGTTTTTGTTGCGAAAAAGCGCAACTAGCTCCTGCGAGGCTGATTTTGCGATGTTAGCATGCAACGTGGCCATGTCAGCACATATTACTGTTGGCCGAGACACCCAGTAATCCGATTGATGAAGGTGAAGCAATAGTAGATCCTGAGATAAGGGCCTGACATATTGACTTTCTTGGTAAACGTGGCTACTTGGGTTATTGCTGCCTTGCATTGGACCAAATTTCTGTCTCCCCAAGCTCAAACTTTCTCTAGATCTTGATTAATTGTTGGAATCTGCTCCCGTCTGCGGTTATAAGTCTCAGTCGCTGGTAATGATTTTTCTGATCTGAATTGAGATATCAGGATGCTGTCATCTACAAAACTGTAAACAGGATTATTGTTTTAGGTCAGCAGGTCTTTAATATAGATGAGAAACAGAGTTGGTGAAAGTATTGCGCCCTGAGGCACGCCCGCATGAATGGTGCAGGTGTTCATCATTTGCACTTTGATCCTATTTATGTCTTTGTTCAAAAAAAGAATATAAGTCTAATTAAGTTTACATTAGGTTTGGTGTAGAAAAATATAATTTAATTAAAAAATTATCCAAAAAATTGAAAGTTCATTAAAATGTGTTATTTTGATATCATGAGTCTATTATTTTCAATTTAATTATTTTTTAATGGTCATATTTGGATTTTAATGATCAGGTTCCCCAAAAATAGTGGGGATACTTTCAGCAGGGTTGAAAAGCTAAGAACTTTATTGCTGAGCCTGATAAAACCAGAACTCAACGGTTCCTGAAGAGAGTTAGGCGGTCCTTATGCATAGAAAAAGGTTATAGGGGGATAGAATGGAAAGTTCTTAACTACCAAATAAATTAAGAAAGAGCGCCATCTATTATCCTGGAAACAAGTGTTTTAGCTTTTTTTCAAAAGAGAATTGTTTTATCTGCACGAATTTAAGCTTTGACATTTCTTCAAAAGAGGCACCTCGATGTTTTAGGCGCGAAATTTAAATTTCGCTATTGTTTAAATTTTATTTTAGAGTGAACAATTTAACTAAGAAGAAGCTACGCGTCATCAAAATACGTGATTTATTTCACTTCTTAAGGGAAGTATTTCATGATAGATTTTTGCTGTTTGCATCTGACGTCACTTTTTTCTGATATGTTGGTTTAAACTGTACGACTAACAAGAAAGGTGAATCATAAATTCACTATTTAAAGATGTTTGTAGTTTAACCTAACCAAGAAAAGTAATGTAAGACACGAAAGCAAAAACTAGCATCGAATACTATCCTCAGAACATTTCCAAAAATTTGCCAAAATGAAACAAACAAGTACGCTGATGACGCGTGAAATTCCTCTTATTTAAATTATTGTACTCTAAAACCAGTGGAAGTAAATTTTTTACAGTATTTTGTAAATTTTAGGAAAATTTACACTTAAAAAACCTTAAAGGGACAATTTATTTTGATAAAAAAGCACATTAGTAATTTTATGTTACATATGTTATTTTTATTATGCAGTACAACATATATAATACATACAATGTCAACAAAGTTTTACTAATATAAAATAATATATACAGTGTGTTCAAAAAAGTATGCAACATATGGGAAACTTTTTTATTATTGGTTTCTCAGAAAATTTTATTCTTGATAAAACTTGGTGCTTGCCCTAAAACAGTAAATGAGTATTTCAAATTTTCCATACTGCTTTTAGTGCGGGCGCAAATGTAATTTTTCCGAAATCGCGTCAAGAGTAAAGTACCTTAATTTATAAAGATACAGCAAAATCTTATAAGGAAAACTTCTTCCAAATTAAAAAAGTAATCTTAATATGAAATTTGAGTTAAGTACATCAACTTTTAATTTTTCTTTTTTTTTTCTCGATTTTTTCTTAAACATTACGCCACTGGAGAATGTTTTGTTCTTTTGTTATTGGTATACTAGCCAAGTAACTTCAAAATTTATTTAAGATAGAAATTAGTTACATAGTTGCATAATGTTGCAGTTTTTCCAGAGATAATAGCCAGTTTAGGTATCAGTGTGTTGCAAACACATTTAAACACTTTTGATTCAAAAATTTTTCCACTCAAAATCATAAATAGACCCAACTCTTTTCATTTCATGTAAAACAACTAATAATTTATTTATCTTTTGCACCCGATGAGTAAAATATGCCCAAGTATCCTAAAAAGCCATATAAAATATTTGGTCTTGAAGAGTAGGCCATGCATTTGGAATAAAAACAAATAAATAGCAATAATTTTACTTCGCTCTTACATATGAAATTAATTATTATTGAGTCAGTCATTCCAATTGTATTTTATAATAATTATCGTGGACAATTATTTTGGACCAAAATTGTTTAAATGTGTTTGCACCACACTGATACCTAAACTGGCTTTTATCTCTGCAAAAAATCTGAAACATTATGCAACTATGTAACTAATGTCTACTTTAAATAAATTTTTAAGTTGCTTGGCAAGTATACTAATAACCAAAGAACAAAGCATTCACCGATGGCGTAACGTTTGAGAAAAAAATCGAGAAAAAAAAGGGAAATTAAAAATTGATGTACTTAACTCAAATTTCATATTTAGATTACTTTTTTAATTTGGAAGAACGTTTCCTTATAAGATTTTGCTGTATCTTTATAAATTAAGGTACTTTACTCTTGACGCGATTTTGGAAAAATGACATTTGCGTCCGCACTAAAAGCAGTACGTAAAATTTGAAATACTGAATTACTGTTTTAGGACAAGCACCAACTTTTATGGAGAATAAAATTTTTTGAGAATCCAATAATAAAGAAGTTTCCCATATGTTGCATACTTTTTTGGACACACTGTATAATAGAAATGAGGAAATCTAAGCTGCTTAAATTACCGAGTATATTAGATACATATTTCTAAGATTCTAAGCCACAGCCTCATAAACAAACATTTAAAGAAGATGCACAATTTTATTGTTTTATTAAACAATGTCGTCCGAAGAGTGAATTAATGGGAGAAGTTTTTTTAAGTTTCGTTAAATTTTCCAACTAAATTCCATCCTATTTTGTACATTATGTTAAATTTACTTTAGTTCTATTTATTTTTATTGATAGAGTACGGTATACGCTATATTGGATTTCCTTAAAAAATGATAAGCTTACCTTTTATTAATTAAACAAGGAAACTATCAAAATCATTAGCACTAATTGTTTATAAGTCACTTCAAAATAAATAGGTCTATAGTAAAATACACTAATACACAAATTAACCCAAAAAAACCACAAAGACATGAAAGTACAGGTATGGCTGACGATTTGAAAATGAAGGACGACGGACGACGGCTGACGTTTTCTGATATGTCAGCGGTCAAATCGAGGCACCAGGCGTGCCCCTGCCGGCTTGGAAACAAGTAGAAAGCTAACTCAAAAATCTCGATTACAAGTGCGCACAGCATGTCTCTATGCACCCGAGTATGGGTCATTACAGTAGCACTGCCGTCGAATAAAACGCATGAGCCTGATGAGCGCCCTAAGGGGATGGCTATTTGCCAAGGATGCGGGGAGGAGAATGTACCTGGGCAGATCTACAGCCTCTGCAGTAGTGAGGCACTCTGTTTTCGAGTCGGCAATACTGCATGACGAGGAAACTGCGGAGACAATATCTGACATTCATCAGTAGATCAGGAAGACTAGGGCTGGAGGTTAGGTTGGTTCGTTGTTTAGGGGAGATCCGGAGTATGCTGCAGAGGCCTTTCGGATCTATTAGCAGGGTCATTTAACTTCCCCTCAACCATTACTAGTACTACATCGAAGGGCTACCGTTATTTTTGATATAAACGATTCTCTCGCCTTGAAAATGGCATTATTTCGTCCTTGTTGCATTACGCTCTATATTGTATTATAAAACTATATTAAAGTATTTCCCTTTGGCTTTACATTGCATTCTTACAAGATATTCCGTTAAACAAGCGCACATTGTTGATAAAAAAATATACTTGTGATATCAAATTGGCATATATTAATCAACTTAATTTTATGCATATAAAAATCTTTAAAAAATATTACGATTCCATAAAAGCAATAGTAAAAACTAAATAAAATGAGAAGGAGTTGTTTGAGGGAAGCGCCGGAAGTCGAATCCGATACCTCTCGCAAGGTAGGCGAGCACCCTGCCTCTGAGCCACCATCTCACCTGAACGCTTGTGTTGTAAACGAGTATAAGTATGCGGACCTGCAACATACATATTTAATAGTTGATTATTATATTATTTATAATGTGGCAAATGATTATCCGCATTAATATATTACAGAGTTAAAAGATGTAAAGCGTGATCCAAATAAGACTCTAAAAATATACTTTGTTACTGACTGTTTTCTCTCTCTTGCTTGGCTGAAGTCGAGTCGAGCCGACTTTTCCAAGTAGACGTTGCCCGGGCCACAGCACAGGGCTTCTGAGTTGCGCGCGCATTATATTATTGACAAACAGCATATCTGTATGCTCCAGCGAATTGCTTTCAACTGGTCTCGTAGCTCAGTGGTTGGATGCTGTGTTTGTGATACGACGGCCCGGGTTCGATACCCGTCGATGTTTTTGAATTTTTTACAAATTTATGTTTGTTTCTTTTTTTAAATTTGGATTAGTTTTGTTTGGTTGCGCCCCGGAGCGAGCGGAGGGCATTGCATGAAGTGTAAATGTAAAAATACAAATCTAAATTCATGTTTGTCAACAATATGATGCGCGCGCAACTCTGAAGTCCTATGATGTGGTCCGGGCAACGGTAAGTACTTTTCCCGAACGAGCGTTAAAGAGCCGAGCGTGATTCGTGACGGCTCGATTTGATTTAATAACCGGGAAAAATATGCTTAACGCATCTAAAGAAGTTTTCGCTCCAAATATGTCGCTTTCTCGGGAAAATTTTTAGATTCGAATTGGCCATTGACCGAGATCCTGTGATAATTTCAGAAATTTTACCTATTTATTGAGCTAAATACCTACGTTGTGTTATTATTATATCTTGCACAATTTTACTTACTCATAATGCGCTCGACGGTAACAAAATTAGGGAAACCTGAGGAAAGGTGCGTCATGTAAATTAAACCACAGATTCCTAACACACCTAATTTACTAGAGAAAACGGGCCAAATTATTAGAGAAAAACGTGCCGGACTCAGCCTGGAATTCACGAGGGGAAAGAGTACGGCAGAGAAACCCTCGATCTAAATTCCTAAATCGAATTATGCTATATAACATTTATTAGTATAATAAAAATTGCATTACTGTCTCCCGTGTCACAATTCGTAGTTCCACACTTGTAACAATACATTTAAAACTGAAGGGGTTGTTGTTAGTTAGCCAGACGCCGCTGAAAGGTACTGAGGTCCTGGATTACGGAGGCTACCCAGCAATTTAGTTGCAGTTTGGGCCAATATCTCTAGAATGATCAGCATTTTAAGATCCTTTACACAAATAGTGCACTATGTAAAAATCGACCTCTCCTATTGGTCGATCCATCTCGTATTACAATATGTCTTCGAGATGCAATCAATTTCTGTCAAGAGCTCTCGTGGTATAGAGGTTTAGATAGTTGGGTCTCACCTGGACGGCCCGGGTTCAAACCCCGTTGCTTTTTTTTATTATTTTTTTAAAAATTATGTTTCTAAACAGTTTTTTTCTTGATTTTGGTTATGTCTTGGGTTAGTTTGGATTAGCACCTGGTTAGTTTCCTTTTCTTGAGCCCCCGTAGCGAGCGAAGCGAGCGGAGGGCCATGCGGATCGACCAATAGGAGAGGCCGATTTTTATATAGTGCTCTATTTGTGTAAAGGATCTTATAATGCGAATGATCATTACATTTATAACTAGGATATTCTCCCGTCAGGGTAGGAAATGGTTAGTAGATTCATCAAGGCCCTTGCGTACACTCTCAGTCGTACTAAACCAGACTTCAATTTATGACTTGTATTTCTCTTTTTCTTTCTTTATATATATGGGATGTCCCAAAACCGAATGTATAAGGTCTAATGAAATAATATTTGAAATAGGCGGGTTACCTCATTATGACAAATTGTAAGTTTTAAATACATTTTTCAGGATCCAAATAAAAGAAAAATGATGTTCGAAAATTGGCGCAGTCTCTCTTTTTGGAAATTAACTACAGAAAGTCAGCCCTGAGACAAAATCTCGATCTCTTAAATTCTTTCTTTCTTGCGACAATATAATGGCGATTCCAAAACAAGTGGGGATATGCCAAATCAGAATTTTATCTTTCTGAGCACCAGTAACAAAAATTATATAAGTAATAACATCATCAATAGGATACCAGTAGTAACCAGTAGATAGGGTGCAGGGGAACAATAGGATGACCAGCATGATCACATGATCATCCTACTTAAGCCGCTTTGTGGGGTCGCATAAAAACTAAATACTGGTCAGATAATCTAATACCATGAATGCATGGGAATTTAGATCAATTATTCATGGGTAGCTAAAATTGTTGGTTGGATAATTTTGTAATTAGTTACTTCTATTCTACTATTATTTGCAATTTTTTCTAATAAAAAATAGAAAATTTAAAGTTTTTCGAAAATTTGCTTCCATACATTTGCTGGTCTCTGTATATTACTAATTTTAATGGTTGGCTTTATCTTGTTGAAGCATATATTCTAAAGATTCGTTGCGACTGCAGACGCAAATTGATAATTCCATCTTAAATAAATCACGTTTATTTGTTCCTGTGAATAAGAACGTTCCATATTGTTTGCATAACTATTGTATATTTATTTGCAACCCGATAGGTGCAATCATACATTTCGACGTCTAACACGTTTAGCTTAGAGGTGCAATTTTATGTTACTTCTTTGCAATTATTGCACCTTATTTCCGAAACATGCAATCTACCAAGGTAGTTATTTGAATATTAATATCCACGAACGATGTAATAGGCTTATCTGGTTGTCGTTTACGACTTGAGAAATTGATGAAATTATTGGTAACTGCACGTATTTGCTTTACTCATCCCTAAATTGCATTAATAAATTTGAAAAATACTAAAACTACTTAACTATTTCTTAATCAACTGTTCAGTTTCCGAATTAATAGTATTAGTTCTAACACAAATACCAGAAATATAAGGTGCATATATGAGGTTTTCCAATGAAATGAATTATTGCAAATATTTCCGGAACCACTTATATGGAAAAAGCGAAACAAAACAAACGATTAGTTTGGGTTAGTATAAGGGCTGCGAAAATCCGCAATTAGTGTTCTTTTCTTGCATTTTACTGACATCGGAACTATGTATGTGCCTTTAAGTGCGTGAAACTTGTACCTAATATTTCGTTGTATATTTAGGTATACAATATTGTCAGGCTTATTGTTAAATAGGTAAAACTATATATTTCGAAAGACCTGTTGGTTTTGCCGTTCCTGTACAGCGTTTTCACTTATATTTTGACACCCACCTACCGAGTTTATTAAAGCTTAAAACAATTGATGAATTAAATTAATCCCTTGAAATACACAAAATTGAGTTTGAGGAGCCCCAAAATATGCATTTTAATAATTTTTGGGAGATTATTGTCAATTTTTCTACATTTCAACTACGAAAGATTGGAAATTTCACAGACCCTCTCGTAGATAGATTTGGTAAATACAGACAAAAGGTAAGTGGTCATTATCATATATCTGTGCTACAGTTATGTGTGACAGAGAAGACACTTAAAATTCAATCTATATTAACCCTTCAATACCGCAGATTCGGCCCTATTAATGCTAATAAGTTCTATGAATTACATGATTATGACCCATATGAAAATAGCTCTCAACTATTCCCAAATTAAAACTTTATTGTCTCAAATTTTAATAAAAGATGATTATTTTCAGGATATCAAAGATGTATTGCCGTTAATTAGATATTTAGGTCGTTAAAAAAGACTAAAATGTGACAGCTGTAAAGGAAAATTGCTTGCTGAAACTCGTCCCAGTAGATCGTTGGATGTAATTATGGACATTCTAAAACAAGAGAACGTTTTCCGATTAACATTTGACCCAACAACTGGAAAATGTGTAGAGATATTGACTTGGAGACAACAAACATGTACTGAGGCAAATGCAACAGCTTAAACGTCTTCAATTTTTGGATTACGTTCTTCTCAATCTTGTAAAATATCCAAATATCCTTATTAGCGAAAACCAGCACCCCTGCGTAAAATCTCTCTAAAAAGCTCATTAATATTCGCAAAATTCCTTGTTTTTTCGTGTTCTTTGAAGAACAGTTTAGTTAGTCGATGTTGATGATTATGCATCATTGAGCTTCGTAAATATAAATATCAGCAATCAGAAGCTCCTAGTTAGTGTTCATTACATTTATTGCATATAAGGTCAAAGCGTTATTCGTCCAAGAACAAGCTGCTTTCATTTTGGGCTTAATAACATGATAATTTATCTTATAGTATTTTTTGCATTGCCCATTCAATATCTTAACGAAATATATTATTACGTCCAAATAAGGATAAAATCTGCCAAAGCTAATTTAGCATGGCATCTGACAAGTAGTATCCTTGACTTTATTACTTAAATAGTACTATAATGACTGTAATAAGTAATATTATACGAAAAGTAATTATATTTTTTATTTTTACCACATCGGCTAGGGATGTTATGTTAGCCCAAAAAACTGATTGATGACTTGAAAGTTTTATTGTTATTATTATAGCCTTCATTAAAATCTAATTTTTTTTATTTGATCTTTTTTCGCTACTGATTTAAATTCAATCAACTGAAGAAATGCGGCATGAGTCTTAAAAAATATAGACAAATTAGAGTATGGTTTGAATCAATATTTTAGATTAAGGATCTCAGATATAATTTCATTTATAACCTTTTATTTACTATTAGACGTTGATATACGTGATAAAACTTTCTACTGCAGACTGAAAAGAAAATCAATTAATGTTTGCAACTCATAGATAGTGTTGGTAGCATATTGATTAATTATAGCTTGGAAAAAATATATAATTATTGTTCTGAATTTCCTGGCACACTGTATCGTTTAAATTATTAATTAGAATAATTTTAGAATCACAAATTGTAATTTTCTCTAATATATTGTAAGTTGTTAATTCAATTTATTTAAATTAATTAACACACTAATACGAAATCATATGCTATTGAAAGAATCATTAAATAAATAGAAATTAAAATTATACATTTTCTATTTCAAAAATTATATGGATATTGAGCTCAGAGCTTAACAAGTTTTCAAATCAAATGGCGATTAAAATGCATGTTTTAAGTTGACAATAATAAAAATAATACTATTGTAATACTTCATATATCCCTATGAAATTGTAAAATTATAGATTGGGGGCTTACAATATTAATCGCGGAAGGATTTTAGAAAATGTATCAATCCATTTAACCTGCCATTGTAGACCTTTATTTTAATAAGACGTGATGTGCTAAAAGGAATTTTCAACGGTATTCATAGAGCAAGGCTGAGCTACTAAGATCAAACCCATTTACGGCCGTTGATGCGTATACGCAACACCGCACTAATGATTTTTTGTGAAAAATTAGTGCCATTTTGGAATAAATTTTATTATAGGCGTTTGTCATGAACATAAGGTTAAACAGTAGTAACATGATCAAGTTTCATGAATTTTTATTATTTGTTTTTTTTTTAATTATTCAAAAACCACTATTGTGTATACGTTGCACCAAATTGTAAAAAAGCAAAATATCAATTCACATTCTTATTTTCAGAGTTTTAATACTTTTTCATTGTCAAATATAATGACAGTTATTCCGCTAAATTGAAAGAAGGGGTCTAATGGAAACAGGTTTTTCCCATAGCCCAAGAGTCTCGTATGACAACTTTGGCAACAATGTCGAGACAAAACGCGCGGAAAAACTAAATAACCAATAGCAGCGAGAGTTCGCAAATCACGCCACAAGTACGATCATGCCCTCAAGTTGTTATTTTATTTCAGTCTGCGTTTTATATCTAACCGAGTGGGTGTTACCTATTATAAAGTAGTTCTTGTGGTAGTTATTCTAAAAATGGCATAGAATAGAGTTAGAATTAGCCTTGAAGGAGGTAGGACGTAAGCAAAGTTCATACCGTAACCAAATCAGTTAAACAACTCTCCACATGTTTTGAAGCCAAGCGCTTCAACCAATAGGAGAGCTGGGAGTTCTTATCTTGCACCTACGCTCAATGAGTAAACGCTGCCTTGTAACATTCCGAATTGGCCAGTGTAGAATATTTTTTAATTTCATTTTATATGCTGCATTTAGCAAAAAAAATGCTGTATTTTGAGGTAGGAATTATTAAAAAGAGGTCAGTGCTCTTCAGTTAATTAATTCTAAATTTATTGATTCGATTTGCTGTCAATAAGCTTAAAATTGCCGCATTTATTAATGTAAATTAATTTTATTCTAAATATAGGTTAATGACATATTTGTATTAGCTTTTATAACACTTTGTGACTATATTTATTTTAGTTGATAAGCGAAGCACAGATCGCTTAGGTTTGATCCAATCACTAAAATAGGATATTATTGTTATTAGGATAGCTTTGCTTAATTTATATTACATTACCATAGAACGGCCAGTAAACCGGTTTATATTTTTAAGAATTCTGTTAATAAACACCTGCTTTTACGCTTCATTAGATTCGTCAAATTCATATTTTATTTTCGGTTTGAATATTTCATAACTTTTTGGGACCCCCGGTTGCTGAATTCCAATCACCGGCTGATCATTTCTGAGATCTATTTGGAACCTCTACTTTATTTTTTTCACGCGGCATTCTGCAATGTTCGCAATATTCGGTGGGTTCTGTCGATAGCATTGGGTAGTAGGAATGGGCTATTTCCTATAATTGCTGCTGTCGATTTCGATTTTTAAAATTTTATCACTTCCTTTGGGAACATTTTCTAGTATTTCTTGAACAATTTAATTTCAGCGCATTAATTGTGGCTCCCGCCATCCTTTTACCATCCTAATAAAGGAGAACTAAGTCATTTATTATTTAGAATTTTTCCTTGTATCGAATCACTTGGCATTATTCCGCCCCTCACTTCTTGCTGATTTGACGTAGTTTTTAATCTCGTGGAAGGAGAAAGGCAAATTGACTGAAACGAATAGAGAGTCCTTCTAAGAATACCCTTCGAGGCGAGAAGAAGTTTTGCTGTAGTGCAGTCATTGAGACTCAACATTTAGTATTGTGATTTAATACTACCCATTCTTTGGGGATATATTGTGTTGGTTCCTGATTGTGCCTTGACACGACCGATTTATCGGGATTTAACTTCTGCACTAGGTAAGCATTTTCTCTGGAATTGATTTTTTTCTATCGCTTGTGAAGCGCGTGGTCGCCATGTTGCTAAAGGCGATTTTCTCTTGTTTCTAAAGGCTTTTCGAGCTCGTTTACAAGACCGAGACCGTCGAATCTCTAGCTACCCTCACACACGAGCGAGGTAATTATTGCTACAGTTTCTTTTGTCTAAATTAACGATTTAATTGCCTTTTTTTGTATATTGTCCACCATTTGCATTCCATGGGTTATCTTATCTACTACATTTTATCAAATCTGAATTTTTATATTAATGTGACTCTAGTGAACAAAACTAAATATGAGGAAGTTTATATTTTCTTTTAGGGGTGATTCATACAAATTTTTTTTATATTCAAGTTGTCTGTGGCTTAGTATTTCTTTTATTTGCTGATGGTCATTGAAAGTCCATTGATAATTTTTTGGAGGAACTTGTTTTATAAATAAAATATATTTATACAAGGGGGGCTATAGTTTTTTTCAATAAAGTAAGGGGGCTTTGTCTAATGCGTATTTAATACCGGGCTACCAATTCAATTACCAGGCTACAACTTCTACGACCGGGCTATTAGTTCTATTACCGGGCTATAAGTCCTATCTATTACCTGGCTACAGATCCTTGCTCCGAGCTACATTAGAGCCAATTTAATCTCCGGGTTACAGGTTCTCTGCTAGTTTTACCCTCGGGGCCATCCAGTCGCAGTACTTGGGATTTACTACAAGTGTTCGGCCCTTCCACTAGAGGTACTTCCTGCCTCTACAACTGAGCTGGTTAAATTGGATCTGATGGGTATCGCACAGAAGCAGTACTATTTTTCCTTCTTTTTGTGTTTAATTATTTATTAGCACTATAGATTGTGCCTTGAAAGAGCCATCAAAACCTCATTTATTCGTTTATTCTTCTGGTCAATTGATAATCATTTCTTTTGATATAAATATAAATCTAGTCTTTTCGGTCGAGCTTTTAGATAGCTTAATTTGATTTGATCATTTATTTTTCTGACCGATTGATATAATCGTTCTTAATTCTCCTTTTTTAATATGAATCAAGCATTAACAGTCGAGCTTAAGATAGTTTTCAATAATTTAATTCTTTTTAAATTCATTTATCGGGTCAGTTGATTTAATTATTGTGGCCATTTATTACTACCTACTATTATTGCTATATTTATAATTGGTGTGGCTACTAGCGTACGCATACATATATGTAATTAGCTTAGGTATAATTAAGTGATCACCTCGGATTGTAGTGTTTAGCGCATTTAGTTGTAAGGCATACCGAACCGAGTGTTAACAACAGAATTGGTCTCAGTACAATCTCCATATTGTAGTTCATTTATCAATTACTTTAACAGTAATTTGACATTCCTTGGCGTTTAAATAGTCAAAAGTTTTACTGTAGTATTGTTGCTGTGTTAAAAAATAAGACTTAGTAGCAAATAGATTGTTCTTTAAATTATTATAGGTTGTGTGTTCTTGTTAAGATAAGATTGAGTTCCTTTGATTTGATAAGCATGCCTAGCCACCTCCCACAACACCAGCGGAGCTTTTTCAGTTTAGTTGGGAATAACTGGTGGCGCTCTACGACCCCACTACCGGGGCCGGGCATTTGGAACACGACTCTCCGGGGCTAGGTTTTTTTTTTAAATAGAATCTTAACTTTTAACTTCAATAAGAAAAACGTGTTGCGGCCTTTATAAATAAACACTTCGGCATATATGTATGTCTCTCTTCAATAAGACACCGCCTAAAAGAAGAAAGAGATAGAGATAATGTTGCCGAGAATTAATCGTAAAACGAGGCACGCAACAGGCTTGTATTGTGCTTGTATTCAGATGAGATCTCGATTATTGATTTTCTGCGCGACGACACGAAAAGTATGTTGATTAAAAAGGAACAGAAAAGCGAAATCTACCATCTTGTTTGTTCGACAGTCGGCTTTATTTGTAGTGCTTTTTGTGGACTGCTTTCGCGAATTTTGTGTATTAGATCCTAGCTCGACTCTGTCCACGGCCCGGCTGGCCGTATAATTCTGACGTTTCCAACTAATAATGCGCATGCTCGAAATATGAGAATCGTATGCAAAAATTGAATTTGGCTTCACTAACATCAAAGGTGACGTAAACTTCAGGATGAAAATGATAAGCACTTGCTGAACAAGATATTGTTTTTCTCTTGTAAAAATGTGGTTTTCGTGATGTGTATTTTGACGACGCGACGTGCGTCCAGAGAGGTTCCATGCTATTCTGATTATGCATACGTGGGTTCACTAAAAAACAACGTCCGCGGCTAAGTCAACAATATTTTGTTCTTTTTGGAGCAAATTGACGCTGTCTACATTTTGCCTGAGGTAGATCAATAATCCACAGACGATTTCTTAGATGCTCCAGAAAATAATGGAAATAACCAGAATAGACATAGTGGCAACTTTCGAGATACGTATTACCCAATACGATATTTAGGACAAATTTGACGAAAAAGACTTGGCCACAAAACGTAGAAAAATTCAAGAACAAAATGGGGTGGGTCACAAACCGTTTTCGAGAGCCGGTTCATTCGTACACCAAAATTTGCATTTGTCCAAAGAAGAGAAACAAATTTAAAAACTAAGGAGCGAACTGGAGGGTTTGTCAAAATTTGACATTTTTTTCAAGTTTATCGACGATAGCATCATGGATTTGATTATCGAATTTTCGAAGAAATACGCGCGGAACCATAATAACCTCCATGACGTTCATCTATTTTATTTGAATTTTAATTTTGTCTGGATATCAGCATTTACCCCAGGTAGATAGGTATGTATTGGTCTTTAACTGTAAATATTGTCAAGGATTGCATGAGCAGAAATAAGTTCAGATCCATAATACACAACCTCCACTTGAGTGATAATAATAATAACCTGGATAAAAAGTTAGAGTCCTCAAAACTCCCCTCTTTTTTTGATACAATATATGAAAAGTTTCTACAGTTTGATGGTTTCTCCTTCAACTTGTCCATTGATGAGGAAATGGTTATGTGTTATGGACGCCATTCTTACAAGCTTTGGTGCATTTGTCCTTCGGGTGGATACCTTCACAAATCCATTCCTAACGCGAATAGCAGAGAAAACTGAGCTTGGACTTAGCGCGTCTGTCGTTCTTGAAGTCTCGTCAATTGTGAAAAATCCACACAATATAATCTCTTCTTCGATAACTTTTTCTCGTCATACAAACTATTATCGCTTTTGAAAACCAAATGTTATTATACTACCGGAACAATTTGGGATAATAGAACAAGTAATTGTCCTATGATGTGATATAAAGAACTCTCAAAACAAGGGAGGGGCTTCCATGATTATCAATTTGATGATTCCACCAAAATATCGTGGGTAAAATGGAACGGTAATTCCATTTGCTCAGCTATTAGTACTCATTATCATGTAGAACCTCTTGAGACGGCCAAGAGATATGATAAAAAGGCAAGAAAAGAAGTATTTCTTCCACAACCTGCAGTAATTTTACCACATAACAAGTACATGGGAGAGGTGGATTTGCACGATAATGGCGTGGCCAATTATAGAATACGTGTAATGGATAAGAAATGGTTGTGGCCACTATTTGTAAATACTGTAGACAGTGCCCTTGTAAGTGCTTGGAAAGTCTACAACATGGTAAAATAGGAGAAGGCGTCGCAAATAAATTTCAAATCATTTATTGCAGTACGACTTCTAAAAACCAGAAACCATGTCGCCAGGGTACTTCCCTCAGTATCACCCATTGAAGTGAGGAATGAGCCATCAAGACACTTAATTAGCAGAAGTGACTCCTGAAGAAAATTTCGTGTGTGGAAAAGTCAGACAATTTGTATTTGTGAGCGTTGCATGGTTTATTTGCATGCTGCTGTTCAATATCACCTAATACTTTAGGTCATTGATTCGTATATGCAACACAATTTTTTTTCGTAAGGTACAAGCTTTTCATTTTTTTTTTATTAAAATGTGCTCTTTATCACTTTCAAATTTTATTTCAATCCTTGCCAGAACGTCGAAAAACTCGACTGCACATATTTAGCATAAGTTATGAATGTAGAGAGAGCATAGAAAAGACCGATACGTTTTTATTCAGAAAATCTGTTCTCCAACGCAGACGTTAAAAAGTCGAGGTATGGATTAAATTTTCCTCGTTTCCAGCACTCATCAGATCATTCATCTAGAATTTGTGAACGTCGCCGCCTGTGTTTTGGTGCAATTCCTCCATATTGGCATTGGCAGAAGAAATAAGGAACTTCCATATTAGTATTAGTCAGTAGTTTGGCGGTGAACTTTGACTGCAGTAAACTGCAGTCTGCAGTTCTAGTAAACTCAGAAGACATCGGGACGAACAACACTACAAATAAAACATAGAAATAATGCAGTTTTTATTTCGCCTTAAGGAAAAGTATGTTATACTCCGTTCTGCTCCGCCTCCGACAACCCTATCTGGCTTACACAGTTTACGCCTTCACGGTCTGTCCCCGAAGTTAAATATTGGTCATCACAGTATAGATATAAAGCACCTTCTTCCTCTTCAGATGTTGTAGACCTTTCTATAACTTCTTGCATTTTTGTATGAGAAACCTTCTCTTTTGTTTCTGACCTGACATATTTTTTAAAACTTTGTTTCATAGCGTCTCTTGTCCTTTTTTTGTCCTTTCTATTTCATTAGCCAGTTTGCTTTGTACGGAGACTCTTTCAGTTCGTGTTGGCATAATAACGTCTGGAGAAATGACTGAAAAACTGGAGGTGCATGCATTAGGACTGTCAGACATTTAAGAAACATTCAGGTAGAGATTCATTTTGAGTTTTGTTGGGAGATGGAGTTGAGAGATTAATAAATGAACCATTGTTATTTTCTGAAAGATCATTGAGTGGAGTAGGTTCGTCTTGTGTTGCAGCAACGGGAATATTAGTAATTTCGGCTGGTGCAAGTCATCAACAGTGAAAATACCCTTAGTTGTCAGCATGCCCATCAAAAAGTACTGGTATTCCTTTTTTAGCATTAGAAAATTGAATGAACTTTTTATTTAAACCACTTCAAAAGTCGGTAGTTTCAGCAAACCTAATTCAAGTTCTGTTTTTTTTTTGGTCAAAAGAAAATTAACATTTGAGGCATGAAATTGTCTACAGCTGGACAACAAGTGTCCACCGTTACCATGTCACAACAGAATTAAATAAGCTTTATGGATGACGTTTCATAAAAGATTGGGTCCAGTCTTTCTATAATATGCCTTTTTCTTCGTTAAATGGATGCTTACAATTGTTTCTAACCACTAAACACAAAGGAAAAATGGATTACCAAAAAAATATTACAAGCAAAAAAAAACAAAAAAAAACGACATGTACAAAAAAATCTTGGAGAATCCAGAAAATGCACAATTGAAAAATGAGTTCAAAGTTTTTAAAAACCAAATAGTGAAAACAATAAAAAATGCCATACACGATTATGCACAGAGCTTAATTTCAAAAATCAAAACAAGTCACAGGTATTGTGGAATTGTACCAATAAAATGTGTAACAGGGCTAACCAGGGAACTCATATTGATAAAATCGAACTTTCCAACTCCAGAATCATTACAAACAGATTTGATATTGCTAATAACTTTAAAAAGTTTGTCAAGGGAAATAACTTCTCCTGATAATTTTAGGGAAAATGTTGATAGGTGTAATAAAAGTCTATTTCACTTGAGAGAAACCTCAGAACAAGAAATCAAAAAAATAATAAGTTCTCTTAAGTCAAAAAAATCTCCTGGACCAGTTGGAGTTCGCTCGGAAACACTTGTAAATGAGGCATCGCCTATTTTAGCTTATTTAATTAATTTAAGTTTTAGAATAGTTGACTTTCCGGAACCTTTAAAGCTAGGAGAAGTTAAACCCTTATTTAAAAATGGATCAAAAACAGAAATGGGTAATTACAGACCAATTTCTTTAATTTCTAATATATCGAAAATGTTTGAAAAAATTATTAAACAACGAATAGTAACATTTTTGAAGAAACAACAAATTTTTTCTTTAAAACAATACGGTTTTAGAACCGGAAAATCTACCGAGGTCGCAATATTCGACTTAACAACGAAAATTTATAAAAGCCATCTCTGTGTGTCTTTGTGGACTTAACAAAGGCTTTCGACACAGTTTGTCATCAAAAACTAGTTTACAAACTTGACCAAATTGGCATCAGAGAAAGTGTTCTAAATTTGTTTAAAAGTTATCTAAACGGCAGACGCCAATACGTTAAAATTGATGGCGTGAGTAGTGAGCTTGAAGCTGTTACTTGTGGCGTACCGCAGGGGACGGTTTTGGGCCCACTACTTTTTACTATTTACATAGCCAATCTTTTGAAGCAAAATGTACAGGGCAAAATAGTGAGTTTTGCAGACGATACAGCCATTTTCTATTCAGGCAAACTTAAACATTTTGTAATGTGATTAGTATAGTATAAAAAATTTGAGTAGATTTTCTGATTGTGACTTTTTCAAGATTGTGACCTTCCATTCCAAAAATTTGTCTCTTATACCCAAATGTGAAAGTGAACCTGATTTGTGGCAATTTTTAACCAAGGAGTGACCTTTAGCAATAACAAGTAATATTCATATTACTTATTTGCTTAAATGTTTATTTCTTACTTTCGCAGGTACCTATAATGATTTTAATTATTGCATCTTTGGGAAATAAACTATTTTTATTTATTTACTGCGCTGGTTCATAGGCATTATTTGATTGTTGAAACAAAAATCTCTTCTGCATACAAATACGTAACCAGTTCTAACTACTGATCTTTAGTTAAAACCCATTGTTATTTAGCAGCATATTTATCAATCACAGTATTTGGATCAACCTAATGTTTTTCTTTGCATATATTACTAATATAACTTGTGATAGCTGGAATTGAACTGACACGACGTTGTCTTGCAGTCCATTACGCCACTAATTACAGCATCGAAAGTATGGCTTCCGCAAGCACAGGTCAACGGGAGATCTCCTGACGTATGTGACCTACCTGAGGACCAAAGCCATCGAGAGCTACGGCGAATCTTGTGCAGTGGCTCTCGACATATCCAAAGCATTTGATAGGGTGTGACATGACGGATTGGTATGGCTTTTCCAATTTAGTAATAAATGGAAGCATCCGAGTTTGTTTTGATGGACAACTCTCGGAGGAATTTAAAATCAATGAAGGAGTTTCTCAGAGATGTATATTATCTCCCACACTGTTCCTGCTCCATATCAATATCGACACAGGATAAACAATTATATTTACAGCTTTGCAGGCGACAGCACTCTTATATTTTCATTCATGTCGCGGACTCCAATGACTGATGCTCGTTCCCAACCCGAGCGAGAAAATCAGATTGCTGCCATCAATCAGGATATGAACGCCATCGTGGAAAACAATGTCCAGTTTAACTCAAAAAAAAAACAAATGCCGCAAGACCTGACTTATCAATGACAGATCAAACACTGACTCTGGCCTCATCCAGAAGCTTGCTAGGCATCAACGTAGAAAACACCATGTCTTGGCGTAATCATGTCACTAACATCGCCACGGCAGTAGCACAAAAGCTAGGAGAACCCTATAGTTCAAAACAGTTGTATACACATTTCATCAGCTCTTACTGCTCTATAAGGCTCAGACAATACCATCTTTGGAGTACAGTTCCCCTGTGTGGAGCTCGGCACACAAACACTTGCCTAAGATATTGGACTCCATACAGAGGAGAGCAGTCCGTCTTGTGGATGACCCAGAGTTGCCTAAGGACCTCGAACATCATACAAATGTGGCGGACCTATCTCTTTACTATCGATACTACTACGGAAGGTGTTCGAACAAGCTGGCACTTATGAATCCGCCCAGAGTTGTGCCAAAGAGAAACACCCGGCAAACACAAGGTGCTCACCAACAAACGATTCAGTTGCGAGGACTACCTCGCTCTGGAATGGACTTCCGAGTAACGTTTTTCCCGAAAACTACAGCCTATGACATCTAATGTTCCTTTAGGAGAGATTCTTTGGAATATTGCAAGGTGGCTTGACATTTTATCAGTTACATCCTTATGTAGACGATATCCAATTAAACTCTTCTTCTCGAACTCTGTGCAACTTGCTAATAAGGACTTTGCGACTATTATAGAACATTCAAATTTAATGACCTTAAATTGAACGCATTGAAATGTTGCAAAAATTAAGAATCTATGTATTGTATTCCGTTAGGAAGGCAATTGTATCTTAGTTATAAATCCGGAAAGATTAAAGTGAACTTCTTGTAGGAGTTGGAGTTATACATTGACAGTGCATTTGAAATTTTAGTAGAATTTAAGGGCAATGTGGAACCCTAATTTTTAAGTTGAAATAAATTGAAGAAACAAATTAAAGAAAAATCGAAATTGAAATGAATAAAATCTTTAATGGGTACAAAATGAGAAGGGTCAAACATAATTTGTAAATTGGTTCCCAATATTTTTGGTTGATTTGATCTTTATGTGTAAATTGGTTCCCGAGATTTACCTAATAAAGCACGGTTTGATTTTCATAAATCTGTTTATTATACAACATACAACATAGTGTTCTATATTAAAAATATCAACTAATACAAAATAATAATTTTCATAATTTCAATCTTTAATATTGAATAAGATTCTATCATTTTTTCTATGCATTTTTGGCGGTTCTTGACTTTACTATTGTGTATTTCAGCCGTAGTATTGACGCTTTGTAATTTTACATAATTTTCAGTTTGAATGAAAGTTTTTCCAAAAACATAAAAATGTTAGGATGTGTTTTATAAAAAGACGCATTGAAATGTTTGTGAAAATATTCATAAGCGTTCGTAGTGCGCTTAAGTTCAGCTGAGTTCTGAGCCCAAAGGTAAGGTGGAAAGAGATAATCTTGTGTTATCTATTAAATAACCTGAATACTTTTGAACATTTTCGTCTGTTGGTACTATCGCAAGTAAATCAAAACCAAAGCAGTCGCTAACATCATGAGGACTTAAAAATGTAAAACAAAAAGTCATTCGTAGCCATCTACCAATTTCCGAATGTTCGTTTCTATATTAGGGTGTAAGGCCATATTCTTGAATTTTTCTATACCACGATTGGGCAAGGTGAAACCGACACCCTATTATTTCTACTGAAGAAAAAAATTGCACCACTGCTTTATGGATGGCTTGCTCAAAATCAATAACAATTTTCGAAATTCTTAATGTAATACCATTATCCTTACAAATATTGATTATTAAGTTGAACAGATTTGTATACTGTTACGTTTTTCCCGTGGGTTCTTAACAGAATTACAACTTTGCTTATTTTCAACTAATACTCTCTTTATTCACTACCACTGTATACAATTTAACACTCTATACTACTCTTATAACTTTACCACTAATATCTATTCAACACTCAATGATTAACTGAACTGAACTAACTATCCGACTTAGGTCTGCTTATATATAATCTCAAATCTATCATGAATATTCGGGAAGTATTCCGAGGCCACTCTATATGATCTCGACGAG
>MU182126.1:0-42187 GCA_016904865.1 Pissodes strobi
AGTATTGAAGAATTAAAATCTGTACCAATAGATGTCTTCCTAAAATGCTTTTATGTGTTTTGGTGAAACTTCCTGTTGAATATAGGTAAAATTTTTGTCTGCAAATACGATTGCCATATATCATTTACTATAATCGACCTGAATGGCGAACTCAAATTGATAGATCACCAACATCATAAGGCACTCGTTCTTTCTATTTAAAGCCTTTCAAAGTAATGTTTGAGTCATTATATCTCCAATCATGATTCGGCCAAGTTCAATTTTCCATAACACTCGCTGCCATTGTTCATGATATACGTTAGGTATATTGCAAGAATGAGACCACTACGAATTGAACAGCTACTAAGATTCCAGACCTACATATAGTCGATATATCTAATTTTCCAATATTTATATAACTATTGTAGCTGTACCACGTGGTATGTTATTATCAAAATTTTTATACAATGTGGGTGAGAGTCAATGCACTTTATGTTAAAATAAATGATAAATAATTATATATTTTTGTTTTTGAGTTATTTTATGACGTCAGGGTTTTCTCCCTAAAGGTGGCTTGCATTTGCTAAAACTTACCTTTGACGATTGGTTCGATCTTCTTTCCTGGACCCTTTCTTGCAGGTTCTTTGTTCCGGTCCTTAAGGCGGAGTTTGTGCTCCTACTTTTGCCAATTGGTCTACTTTTTCGTTGCTTCTATCCCATCGTCTCCTGGTATCCATCGAAGAGATAGTCTGTTATTCTTGCCTAGTTGGTTTAGCCTCTCTAGGTAATCCCATACCATTCTAAAGCTGATTGTTGGTGGGCTCAGACTTCGATGGCTGCTTGGCTGTCTGAGAAGATGACAGTGTCTTTCTTTCTGTAGTTTCTCTCAAGGTTCAACTGCGCACATCTTCCTATGACATTAATTTCCGCCTGGTATATATCTGGGTTTGACTATATCGTCCCTGGGAGGCCCAAGAAATGATATGTGCTTTGTGAGGGATGTTAATTCACTCTTTCTATGCCATCCTTCCTCGCCCGCTCCCTCTTTTGTGATTCTAGTTATTGCTTGTCTAGCTGCTCCCACAACAACGATGTCTAGGGGTGCGGGGCCATCAACTGCTTCGATTGCTGCTGTTGGTCATGTTTTCATTGCGCCAGTTATGCTTATGCACGCCAGCCAGAGGGCTGATTTTATGTTCTGCTGTTCCGTTTCCTTGAATCAGACTATCGACCCGTAAAGTAGGGTGGGTCTTACTATCATTGTGTAACATCCATCACAGGATTTCTGGCTTACATCCACAGATTTTTCCTGCAAGGCTTCGGCACACCACGAGGGCCCTCGTAACCTTAGTTACAACTCCTTCAATGTGTTTATTCCATTTGAGTTTGTAGTCCAGCGTTATGCTTAGATATCTGACTTCCGATGCAGGTGTAATATTAGTCCTGTATATTCGGATAACTTTCATTCTAAAAAGTTCTCTCTTCCTAGAGAAGGGTACTATGGTTGTTTCCGATGGGTTTATTTTCAGCCCCACTGTTTGGCACCATTCTACCGATGCTTTGAGTCCAGCTTGAATGAGTTCACATAGTGTACCCTTGAACTTTCCTCTTACTGTGATGACAATATCATCGGCATACCCAACACTGATTTCAGTATTTCCAGTAGTTCAACCATCATTAGACTCCACATTAGTGGTGAGCATACTCCGCCCTGTGGCGTACCACGAGTGGTAGTCACTGCAATATTCTGATTGCCTGCTGATATTTCTACTGTCCTCACACATCCATCGAAGTATTGTGTCGTTCACTCCCCTTCTCGGTAGTGCCCTCTTTACAGCCACGTGGGATGTATTATCGAAGGCTCCCGCAATGTCTGGAAAGGCGCGGAGCGCGATTTCTTTCTCATTAAAAGTTTCTTGTTTCATGCTGGTCAGTTGGAAGAGTGCGGTCTCTGTGGACCTACCCGTTCTGTATGCATGCTGGCTTGCATCCAACGGCCGCTCTTCTAAGGTAGTGGATCTGATGTAATTGTCTACTGCCTTCTTCATCTCCTTGATTAAGAATGACGTCAGGTTGATTGGCTTGAAGAATTTTGGATCTGTCCCATCCTTCTTTCCAATTTTCGGGATGAAGGAAACTTTTGCCCTTCTCCATGCTTTTGGTATGTAGCCCATGGTCATACTGCTTCTGGTTATATCTACAAGGTGTGGCATAATTTCTCTTTTTCCCCTTTGTAAGAGGTCTAAGACGATTTCATCCATCCCTGCCGATTTGAGTGGTTCAACTGTATTCGAGTCACCCAGCAGTGAGTACTATTTTTGCCATTGCCCAGTCATCCCTAGTGAGTCGCCTTGGGCTAGCTCTTTCCTCACTTAGGTTTCTTGATTGACTACCTGGGAAGTGTTGGCTCAGGATGAGGAGCGTTCTCCCTTCCTCTTCTTCCGTGTAGGGGACATCCAGCTTTTTTAGGACCGTTGTCGAGCTTATTCTCTCTATTGCCATGGCCTTGTGTGATCTGGCCGCAGCTGAGGTAGAGGCGATATTTTGGCAGAAGGCTCTAAAGTTGTTCTGTTTGGCCTGTCACGGTAGTATCAAAGAATGTTCTCCTCCAAATGTAATTCTGTAGTTCATTATTTGATTTTTGTTATATTATTCAAAATAATTTGTAACTTTTTATTTGCACTAATGTGTCAAATTCATTTTAACTTCATTATTAGGCCGGCCGCATACATCAGATATTTAATTCAATAGTCTGATACGATTATCGGATTCGGACATCTGAAGTTCAAATATTACTTTTTTGTGTTAAAGCTGACGCACGCATTCAATTTAAAAGCGAATCGTACGTCCCAGTCGGATCCAATAACACAGTGGCGATGACGCATTTTTTTGTTATGTTTTGAAAATTAAAAACATTGTTCTTGTTCGTTACAGTCCAACTTGTGGACAAGGCGATTTGTCAGGCCGATTAATCGAAGCGAAATTCTGATGTATGCAGCACTTTCGAACCTAAGAAAAAGTCGCTACTGCGTTTTGCGTATGCGACCGGCCTAAAGTGGAATATTTTTAATGTCACAACGCATTTGACATAGAAAATCACTATACAATTTAAACCAACATAAAAATCGTATCATTTTTAGCGATACTTCAAACAGAGTAGTTTTTGGTTTTCCTGAAAATATAATCGTTTTGTAATTGGCTGACTTTGAAACTACGCTTCTCAGTTATTAGTGATATCTTGAATTCGAGCTCGAATTAATGTAAAGTGCGAACTCATCAATCGTATTAATAATGACGTCAAATAGAACACATCAATTTTCCACTTTCAGATTCTAGCAACCAATTTCTATTTCATTATTTTTTTATAATATTATTATTTTGTGGAAGACTTCAGCCCCATTTTCCTATTTGAAAAAAGGGGGTTACTTCTTGTGGGAATTCAAGCGAAGGGATGCTTCTATCGATCTCCGGGCAAGGAACATTAATATGCTTTTTTTGATGACATGCTCATTTATTTCGCTGGCGAAAACAAGCATTAGTTAATTGTTTTGCTTTTGGTGGCTGCTTCTAAATATCAAATGAATTATTGCACTACTTAGTTATACTTTTTATATCGCTAGAGCCAAAAAAAAACGAAAGAAATATATATCTCCGCCTTACCGTATCAAGCGAGGGATTGGAAATAGTAAGGCAAGAGCTTCATTAGAATTAAAACATATTTTCTAATTTTGTTGCCAGAATTTTCAATTATGTTTCCAAAACTTTAATGTATTATTCGAATGAAAAGAAGCACACATTAAAGGAGCTATTCGTCAGCGAAAACTCAATTTTACGTAAAATTTTTAATATTCGTTAGTCAGCAACTTTGGAACGACCGAAGACGAACATTATAGCGCTTATTTGTATTAAATAAAGTACCAATTAGACCATAGGAAGCTGCCCTTCCTTTCATATTGATCCTAAAAATGATCATAATTTTTCTCTCGTTTAAATTCCATTCGTGAAAGGAATCAATTTTTACTATTATTTAGCCCTCCTTTTTCGATGTCGGTTTAAGGAGAGGAAATCAATCTGATGTGGTATTACTGATAAGATTTTTTTGTAAATTTTATGAATTAACCTTAATTTATTTACAATTTATGTAAACTATTTTTTCATTTCCCATAATTTCGAAGACAGTTACTCTGATGGTTTGCTTACCTCAATGATATATAGGTGGTAAACCTATAGGACAGAAAAGTTATAGAGAGCGATCAAAAATTAAGATAATATACAAAAAGCACTGATACTGGACATTAAAAATTCAAAAAGTTCGGATAATTAGCAGTTAGAAAAATATGTATCAAAAATAGTATCTAGAGCTTGGCATCAGACGAGGAACCAAGAGTAAATCAACTTTGTGATACTTCTAGTATAGTAAATGTTTATCTGCTAAAGACAATACATCAGGTATTCTTAGGGATTAGCGGCTAGGTCGCGCCGGTCTAAAATCGTTCCCGATGACGAAATACTGCGTGCGACGCCTCCCTCTCTCTCTTACGACTCCAACGCCATCTAGTGTATGTGGCGTTGACTCGAGCGATTGTATTCGCGGTATGTCTTCATGATGCAATCAGTTTTTAGCATAAGCCGTCGTGGTCTAGAGGTTTAGATGGCTGGGTCTGAATTCTGTGGCTATCGGCGGCGGCCGGCGCCGGCGGCTCGGGTTCAAACCCCGTTGCTTTTTTTATTTTTTTTACGGTTAAGTTTCTAAACAGTTTTTTTCTTGATTTTGGGTATGTCTTGGGTTAGTTTTGGTTAGCACAGTTTTTTTCTTTATTTTAGGTATGTCTTGGGTTACGTTTGGGTTAGCCCCTGGTTAGTTTCCTTTCCTTGAGCCCTCGTAGCGAGCGGTAGCGAGCGGAGGGCGATGCGAAAGGTGAAATATTACTTAATGTAATACGTGCCCGTACTTTAGATGCACTTTTTACGAAATATACAGCAGCTTGCATGTGTTTCCTCGAATACATAACACAATCGTGTCGGGAACGATTTTAGACCGGCGCGACCTAGCCACGAGTTTCTTAGGGGAGCTTCTTTGGATCGACAGCCATGGAGACTCCTTTTTGAATCGGAGTCAAAATAAACATAAAGTTAGTTATAGCAAAAGATGAGATGTAGAACACGTTAGAAAGTACTAATACGATCTCTTTCGGTAAACAAGAGGAGTTTTTGTTGTAAGTGCAGAGTGGTGTATACATGACAGCGGGTCCTCCAGGATTTAGAACTTTAATACATTTGCTATCCTTATCTACCTTAAAGATACAAACATAAAACATGATGAAAGAAGTAGTTGCTCTCGTCAGTAAATGAGGAGTTACTCTGGTATTAAAACAAATAACTCATGTATGTTGACCTTGGGTTATATCGTCTTTCAGCCGACCCTGACTTTCTCCCCTCACCTTTAAAATATGTTTAATAAAACTAGCAGTTCTGCATTTATTTCTATAAGTTAAAGTTTAGTGTTCTATGGAAGAACTCAAATTAAGAAATCGAGTACTCAAGAGGGTCCATTCAGAAAATGTTAGTTCAGAAATAGTGAATGAGAAAATTGCAAGAGAACTGATGAAAGCTGGTAAAGCGTTAAAGTCAAATTAACATGCTCTATAATCAGATATAGCAGAATCAAAAATTCGACAAGAAAAAGAGTTAAAACCAATTACTGAACCTTTGCAGGAATTAATTAAAAGTTTCAAATCGGAACCATTAATACAAACTCTATTATTTTGAACGCATCAACAATCTAAGTTTTCACCCACCTAACTGCAACTAACAAGAAGACAGACAAACATATTATATCAAAGATATCTTCCATGTGAAATACCATCATTTTTGCAGAGAAATATTTCAAGGTAATGATATTGAGTTCAAAAACAAGATCTCAAAAAAGAGGACGTACTTTTAGTCCAAATGAATCCACTATAACCGAACCAACTAAAGAAGGAATTAGACAAAACATCCTTGAATTAACTAAAACTCCCGCCTTTAAGGAATATCTTGAGGCATTTTACCCACTCGTAAGAACATTTGTCGAATTGTCAGTTAAGGGCAAACGAGATTTGGATCATACTCACGGTCAGACTCATGATCCTTCAACTGAAAAATGGAAAATTGAAGATAATTTGATCTATTTTTAAAAGGAAAATTTAACCTACTAAAGAACTCCCGGATTGTATGAACTAGCTTTTTGTTTTCTGGTCCTACGGGTTATGCATCAAACGAAATTAAAAATTACATGGATATTTTAAAAAGAACAAACGCTTAAAGAAGGAATGAAAATTCTGAAGAACAATTACGGGGAACCAGAGATCCCAAATATCTAGCAATAATTAATCCATATAAAAATGATTAAACCATCGAGCAAATCTGCTACTTCCAGCATCTCAAGCGTGTCTAGTCTTACTAGATTAAGACCACCTCAAGCACGTCAAAGAACAACGAAAACATGATCTACAAAGGGAGGAACATTGTTCAATTTATCAAATAAAAATGTTGATTATGTGTATTAATAATATGTGAACAATTTAGTTGATAGATTAAAATTACTAGTGTCTTCGCAAATGGCTGGCCATACCAGCCATCATAATAAAATTATATCGACAATGGAAGAACTCCGAAAAGCAAAAGTAATTGTATAAAAGCTAATTAATTTAAAAGAAACGGCTATTATGTTTTAGACCTCGTAGTTAAAATGTCAATTGATAATGGATTATACATGATTTTCGAAAATCTAAATACCTCAATCAAAAATAAAAATGCCTCTTCTTCTTTACCTCCTGAGATCTTTAATGCTGTGGATATAAATAAAGTTCAATTGTACTATAACCTTGTTTTACCATTTATCGGAAATTGTGATTCCACTAAGATCGATACCAATTACTTCAAGATGGTAGGACTACGTATGTATTCGAAGAGGGGTATATAGAGAAAACTGAGTATTCCAAAAAGACGTTGTTCATTAAATAAACGGAAAGTCGATGATATATGGAACTAAAACTAAAATTATGAGGTGATGGAATCAGTTTTAAAAATGCTAACAAAACGAAAGAATTGTTGACGTTGTTTTATGGAGAACTTGTAATAAAATGTCCAATTTTGATAGAACAATAAACATTCTTAACTTACAACTATGGCAGATAACTTTAAAGAAGATGACCAGGGTGGCCAACTAAGAATGGCACTAAACTATATACCTATCGAAAAGTAATTGTCGTAAAGACTTACGGTAAAAACAATTTAGACTACAGCGGCCAAGAGAAAATGTTGGAAATAAATTTTAAGTTTCCAAAAAAACCGTTTTTGCAAAAATTTCTTAAATTAAAGATACTAGTATGCATTGCCATTTTAGGGCCGAGATAAATTTGATTATATTTTGTTAAACACTTTTTGATCTATCTCTTAACGGAAAGTTGTGGGGGGTGTTCGAACATTTTCGGAAATAAATGTCAATAACTTCAAAATGACTGAACGGATCTTAATAAGCTTGGAGTCGTTAAAAAGGGCTTTCCTTAGGCTATCATCCGTGCCTCTAGTGGGGTGATTGTAATTTCTTACCTTAGCGCTAGGGGGCGTTTTCTGGCATAACCGCAAATAAATCAGATTTTCTCAAAAACTATAAACGCAACGATACCACTTTGCTCAAACAAAAGCCAGCCAAATGAGAGCCTAATACGTCAGTGAAAACCGCATCTCGATATCTCTTAACTAACCTAAAATATAAGTAAAATAATTCAAAGCTCGAAATAAAATAGGATTTTGGGACATTTTTTCGGAAGACCCGTTGTTATTAAATCCTAATTAGCCTTATTTTACCATAACATATAATAATTTACTGCTAAAATAACAAAATTATACTTAAAATTTCAATAATGATCAATATTCAGTCAATATGAGTAAATATTGTCCTTCTGTCCACACAAAATTCGAACTTTTTTAAAAAAACCAACTAGGCTAGCGGCAACAGTTACATTAGCTTTGCATTGAAAATAAGCACAAAACTTTTACGGCTGGAAAATTCATATTTTTTTACAAATAAGGCCACCAAAATATCTCAGACTGGGTGGCCAATTAAGAATGGCCGGCTATATGTAAAAAACTAGTTATTATAGAGCGTTGGATAAAAACGCTTAAGGGAAAACGCTGGAAATTATTTTTGAGTTTCTAAAATGCTCTCTAACAGGCCTAACCAACTGTAAAATTAAGATTTTTTTTTGCAATTTGACTGATTAACAAGTATCGAAAATATCTGCATTTTAATTCTTACACATAACGTCTCCTGATACTTTTTGTTTGTAGAACGAAAACTAATATTTGTTATTAGTATTATTATTTTATTGTTGCAAATTTTTTATTTTCTAATGAGAATGTTTGCTAAGTAATAATATTTTTGTCAATGATCAAGCCTACTTGGGTTAATAAACGAATAACGTTGGCAGATATTATAAAGGCCGCGTGCATTCAATAACTAAAGTTCGAATTTCTTGAAAACCAGGCGGTTTATCGATATCAAACAAGTAATATATTTTTTCCTCAAAATAAACAGTTTAATAGATTTTTTATTCAAAATCGTGATAAAATTTTAAAAACATCGATGCATCGTTGCCATTCCTAATTATCATTGCATTGAAAATAAGCACGAAACATAACAATCACACTACAGGTGTAAAATTCATATTTTTTTCCAAATAAAGCCTCAGAAATATCTCGTACACTATAAATAGCTGCAATCTTAATATGATTGACATTTAGGTATCGCCATTATAATTTTGGCGATTTAGTTTTCTAAAGTATACTTGCCTTCTTTAATATGTTCGAATTTTGTGGGCAATCAAGATTTATATTGAATGAATATTAATTATTATTGAGATTTTAGATATTATGTTGTTGTTTTAGCAGTAAAATAATATATATTGTGGCAAAATAAAGATAATTAGGATTTAATAGCAACGGGTCTACCGAAAAACTATCCCAAAATCTGATTTTTTTTTCAAGTTTTAATTCCTTTAACTTATATTTTAGGTTAGGCAAAGGTATCGTGACGTATTAAGTTCTCACTTGGCTGTCTTTTGTTTTAAAAAGTGGTATCGTTTTTTGAGAAAATCTGATTTATTGGCGGTTATTGCAGAAAGCGCCGTCTAGCGGCTGAGTAAGAAATCGCAATCACCCCACTCAAGCCACGGTTGATAGCGTAAGGAAAGCCCTTTTCGACGACTCCAAGCTTATTAAGATCTGTCCATCCATTTTGAAGTTATTGGCCTTTATTTCCAAAAATGTTCGAACACCCCCCACCACTTTCCTTTAAGAGATAGGGCAAGGCAAGTGTTAAACAAAAAATAATAGAATTTATTCTGGCCCTAAAGTGTCAATATATTCTACTATCTTTAATTTAAGAAAATGTTGCAAAAAACTGGTTTTAAAATTTAAGATGGCTATTACGCCCCCTGGCGGTCATTTTGGAAACTTAAAAATAATTTCCAACATTTTCTCCTGGCTGCTTTTCTTATATTTTTTTACCGTAAGCCTTTACGACAATTATTTATCAAGATATAGCCGAGTGCCATTCTTAGTTGGCCGCCCGGTACTGCATAAACCAAGCAGAAAATATTATAAACGTCGGTGGGTTAAAGTAAAAGCGGAATATAACAAATCAACGAGTAGCGACAGCGCATGCGCGAAATATGGTGTACATCCGTCAAACTGACTTTTGTTGTAGCGCGTCAGTTATGAATTCTGATAAATGCGTTTTAGTTATGAATTGTGTCGTAATTTCCAGATTTTAAAACTGAATAAGTGTATAATCATGCCGGGTATTTCTTGTGCATATCGTGCCTGTTCAACTAGGTCTGGAGATGGAAAATGTTTCTTCAAATTTCCTAAAGATTATGACCGCTAAGTACATAGCCACTAATCCACAATATAATGGTTGTTTTTTTTTAATTTAAATTTAAATTAATTGTTGAATAATTGCTCTTGAAGAATAGATAATTGATACAGGAGTATTAGTGGTGAAAAAGTGCAATTTATAGGTGAGAAATTGAATTCCAAAAGACATTAGGTACATGTAGTGTGTATTGCTAGACTGTTCTAAGTTTCAAGTTTTCTTTTTTATCCGACAACATATATCTCCACATTCTACGTTGAGCAAATTTCAAAAGTAGAATAATAATGCACTCGTATATGCACTTAAAAAAAGGACTCTCTTAATTAGAGTATGTTCCTATAACATTTGTTATGCTGTTCTCACATGAAGGGTCTTTGGGCAATTTCCAGCAAAATAATTCTATTGTAAAGGAATGAAATTATTCCGGCCTGTATTAGTTTGTAGAAGTTATTTGTTGTAAGGCCTGGGTTTTATGTTTAGTAGGCCTGATATTTTTCATATTAACCTAAAAAAAGAAGAGAACCTAACCTGACCTAACCAACGATTTCGATTCCGCGGAAAAGGAAAAATAAGGGCGGTTCGGTTTGTGTAATCTAATGAGTTTCTCGGTTAAATAAGTAGCATAACGTGTCTATAGTGCGCTTGAATCGCAGATGTAATATCCTAGTTTGAATCATACCCTAATTTCCAGTAAATCTTCCGAACAATAAATTCGGGTAATATTAAATATTTGGGAGATATTATGCTTTTGTTTATCCATGTCTGCTACCATTATATAAAAGATAATGCTGCTACGTTATCTTTACCTGTCATTACCTACCTATCTAATGGATAATAGCCTGAAATCAGAAATATTCAAGCGGATACAAATAATCCATATCTGAAAAGGAGTTTACTACAAACAAAGGATTAAGAATTTTTTGATAATAGACAGAAAAGCATCATTGTAGGTTGTCCCCCAAAATGAGCTAGTTGGGAATTATGGATATTTAGGCATCAATTTGGGAACAGTTAAGTATTTGCTGTCAAAAAAACTTACCTTACCCAATAAATCCAAATAAATAATTTTAGTATCTTCGTAAACAAAAATTCAGGTTATCGTCAAAAAAAGAAATTAGCAGAATTGCTATTTGATTCTGTTTCTAAAGCACTGTAAGTCAATCAGCATGATTTAGTTCTTTTATGTGATAACACTGATAACCCAACCTCTTAAGAGATGTATTTACTTGTAAGATTTTTCGTAACTTTTAATTTGTTTCTGTCTTTTTTTTTTGTTTTATTTTATTAAACATAATATTTGCTGTTCACAAGTATAGCATCCATATATAAAGGGTGTTTCAATAAAAACTGACTATTTTGTTATTTGGATACAACAAAAAGCTAATAGAATATTTTGAACTTTAGGCCTTTATTGTAAAACTAAAACATGGGAATTAGGTATGAAATATAATATATTTCAGCTAAAAAATATATTGGGTGTTGGAAATAAAAATGTATTCCAGTATGCCTTCACAGATAAAAGTATTGTATTTTTTTCAAGGATTTTGTAAATGATGTATCAGTGAAGAATAGGTAATTTGATACTCATAGACGAGTTTATATCGATAAACGTATAACATAGTTACATATACACTTGATATTTTGAGGTTTTGCTCTAGGTACTCTAGTTTTGCCTAATGTGTAGATGTCTAATTCAAATTCACTTACAATGTGATTGCAAATTGTGTTGTCCTGCAAAACTTAGCTGGCATTCCAAAACTGCAATAATATGTGCCTCGATGTGTTATAAATGCTTCATTTTCTGAGTATAATGACAGGCTTAAAATCTCTGCCCCCTGTATTTTAATCAAAAACTGCAAAAAGACCAAGCTTGTGTTAAAAATAATTTTTTTAAGTTTTATAAAGTACAGTTATCACAGGTAGATCTAATGAGATTTTTTTCCAGTGCCAAAGTCTGGACAGAAGCTTCTATCAGAAGTGATATTCTAGGTAAACCAGTTAAACAGATGATGGCATATAGACTATGAGAAGTTTACTTTGAGGATAAGTATTTTCCTAAGATAACCTCTGCAGGAAATCATTTGGTACCTGACGCAATTCCTACAATATTTGGTCAATATCTACAACGGGCATTTGAGACAAGTCAAGATTCATCTCAAGATCCACCAAAGGAAATCAAGAACCTGCCAGGTAAATCTTTATAGCAATTATTCATTGATTATCAATGAATAATTCCTTCTAATGGCACAAACTGCTACAGCTGTTTTGTTTGTCTAATCATTATGACTGAATTTAGCAACAGCATTTTGAATTCCATGAGTAGAATAATTTTATTGGTTGGGTTTATTATTTACAAGTGAGTTACAAAACAGTAATTACCCTGATAGGTACTCAAAATTCAGACTCAGAGTCTTAATCATCTCCTGATGATGCTAACATGGTTAGCGAAACGCGCGTCGAGTGCAAATAATTCTGTTTCGGTATTGTGGATAAAACTCTGTTTTAATCTTAAAACCAGATTGTTTAGAAAATTTCTTTGGAAGTGTAACGCAACACGGAGGCAATTGCATAAATCCCACACCAATACAGCTTTAAAGTGCCTTTAGAAAATTATTTGTGCAGAATTATTTACATGAATTGTAGGGAGAATTGTTCAAAAACCATTTTTAACACGTCTTCAAATCTAGCGATTAAATTTTTGTACAATTTAATATTCCACGCCACTGTCCTCGCATTCCAAACAAATTAAAATCCATGCGATACTACTAGCGCCATCTGTTGTAACCACGGTTACTCATCTGAAACTGGCCGCATATCCTACGCTATCTGACCAATCATAGCGCTTCCCGCTATACCCCGGCGACCGAGTCGACCAATCACTGTCTCTTAACGGAGGTAATCAAGTTAGCTCCTAAATTCACGATCTTTAAGAATCAATTTTTATAAAAACTAGTTAACGTATTTCGACCGGATTTGTATTAAAATTCATAATATTAATTTAGACAATCGCTGACGTAAAGGTTTACATAACTTCTACATTATTCTCCCTTTCTATTTCCGGAGGATGTATATCATCCCGCCAGAAGGGGCGTTAACAACTTCTTCAAGTTGATCTAGTTCCCACGTTCTAGAAGTAAGTAGTCTCTTGAACCTCGACCATGTAAGGCGCTGCTCCTGCCGACATGGTGCGCAAGCCGCCATGTCGGCCAGTTTTCGCGTTTTGAGACCTCATAATCTCTCTAGTTCTTTGCTCAAGTGACATAGTGATATCCAAGCTTAATCATCTTTATATCAAGCCTACAATAAGGTATTTATCGGCAAACGCACTGCCGTTATTCTCACGAATCTCACGCCGAGCAATGGCGTCCCAATTGGTCTCATCCATGGGAGTTCTACAATCGAGCCCTGTCTCAAACCACACTCGTCGTGAGCATAGTCTCGGAATCTCAAGTAAGTAAACGCACATGTTTACAATCACATTCTCACAAAGCCTACAAAAAGGTATTTGTCGGCATCTTAACTGCCATTATGGAGACCCACTGATCTCTAGTACTAAGCCTACAAAAAAAGTATTTTTCGGCATCCTGAACTGCCATTATGAAGACCCACTGATCTCTAATTCTCAAAGGCTGTACCATGCGCAGTACAGTCCCCAATGGCCTTGCCCATGGGATTTTCAACATTCTTTATCACGAGTATACCACTGGGTTGCTATATTCTTGCCTTATTCTAATATAAGGATTACTCTGCACTAGTCTGCATACCTACTCATGCCTTATTCTCATATAAGGATTAAACGGCACTAGTCTGCCAATTTACTCAAGTTATCACAAGGCTACATCCCATACGCGGATTTCAGCGTACCTATGCTACCTGCATAGCACATTTAATAAGCATTCATGCGTGTACCAAGAAGCCGCATTCACAAGGCATTCGTGTCATGCCATATGCAATAATTGCATACCATATCAACCTACTACTTTCCAGTCATTCATATTTGCAAGAAATCAAACTAAACTGTAAATAGAAGCTGGCCATAGACCTAGCAAGTTTTCTTTAAAGTGACTTTCCCCCAGTGTTGGATGATAAAATGCTGAACATTGAACGTTTCTCGTCAATGGTGTTTATAGTGTACATATTAGCTTATAGGTGCACATTAAGGTAATAATAATCCTGTTATTATTGCTTGTATATTATTGCATTTCATAACAAAGCTAAATCAGCTAACAGAGTTGATACGTATAGCTGTTCCGCAGAAACTGTTAACAGACATTTAACTGTACATAGCTTCAAGGTTATGTTTATAACCATATTTTAGCATAGTATTACAACTGTTATGCATTGCTTTAGTTTTTAAGAATATTATTCATGTCATATTCTTCAAGGTCGATATTTTGCCTCGACTGATATTGTTCATGTCGTAGCACTGATTACGTACATTCATTTAATGTTTATATTTTGTGCATTTATGAGCTTCTAGTTATTTTCAAGTAAAGTAACTTATTAAAATATTCATATAATGCTAAAGCTTTATGTTTTATTTACAAAATGACTTTAGAACTAGCCCTATGGTAAATTTTAGTGCCTAAGAGCACATCTCTTTTTGTTTAGAAAATCGACCAAGATCGACTCTGAAACAAGAATTTAGATGATGTTCTCATTTGTTTAAAATCCATGGACATGGTAGAAATTATTAATAAGGTGTCGGAATCATCAACTGCAGCAATTTCCTGGCCTCATTGCAATTACCGTAAAGAAACCATTCCACCACAGGATGCTTTCTATTATGTCTGTGGATATTTGATGAAAATGTGTCTGGAAGTACATTTATGTGAGATTTGCTATGCTTTTAGCAGAGAATGTACTAGTATTGATGTAGACAAACTTCTGTCGCATTTTAAAGCTTTTGATGCAACCAAAGGTACCTACTTTTGGTGGTTTATCATGACCACCAGAAAGGTGGGTACATTTTATATACAGCTTTGAAAGTATTTTCAACTCGCAGCTTGAAAACATATGTACAGGGTGGCTCGAATTCGTGTCTATGTATGGGGATCTCGAAAACCGTAAGAGATACAGTGTCGGTCAAATTAAGGCAAAATTGCGCATTTAGGTACCTAGCAATATGCCGTTTAGAGAGTTTTAAAATTCCGAGTATTTCCGGAGATATCCGGAAAAAACCGAAATTTTTAAAATTCGTTTTATTTTTTTCCCGGGCTTATTTAATAACGGATTTCAAATTGAATTGCACTTTTGCATTGCCACTTTTTCCGCTCTATCTAATGATGGTATCCAGTTTAAGATCCGACGTTTCGTCTTCAAGGGATCATCATCAACTTTCTTTTTTTAAATACGAGCTTTAATTTTTTTTATCGTTTTTCAGATGGTATTGGTGTTATTAATATGACTTTGTGTTTTTTTTTTTTTTTTTTTTTTTATTTTTATTTATTTTTTTTATTATATATTTTGCTTTGGCGTAATTTTAAATAATTTAAGGTAGGTACTTTTGAAATTTTTATATTCTATCAAAATATTTTATTTTGTTTTTGTATTAAGTGGAAAATTGGAGCGTATTAAAAATAAAAAATAGTAAAATTATTTCTTACGAGATTATGGCCATGAACTATTACTCAAACAAGTTGCTTACTGCAAAGATAAAATATTCCCAACTTTTAACCAATTAAAAAAATTATTTAATAGAGAACATCAACAATTTATAATCATGCTACGTGATACTATAGGAACTTTGATGGAAAAACACCTATTGGAATTTTGCTTATAAATAAAATGCACTAAGCAACTTGTTTGAGTAATAGTTCATGGCCATATTCTCGTAAAAAATAATTTTACTATTTTTAATTTTTAATACGGGCTCCAATGCTCCACTTAATGCAAAAAACAAATAAAATATTTTTATAGAATATGAAAATTTCAAAAGTACCTACCTTAAATTATTTAAAATCACGCCAAAGCAAAATATATAAAATAAATATAATAAAAATATAATAAAAATTAAAAAAAAAATAAAAAAAATAAAAACACATACTCATATTAATAACGCCAATACTATCTAAAAAACGATAAAAAAAATTAAAGTTCGTATTTAAAAAAAGAAAGTTGATGATGATCCCTTGAAGACGAAACGTCGGATTTCAAACTGGATATCATCATTGGATAGAGCGGAAAAAGTGGCAATACAAAAGTGCAATTAGATTTGAAATCCGTTTTCAAATAAGCCCAGGAAAAAAATTAAACGATTTTTCAAAATTTCGTTTCTTTTCGGGATATCTCCGTAAATACTCGGAATTTTAAAACTTTGTAAACGGCGTATTGTTAGGCATTTAAATGCGCAATTTTGCCTTAATTTGACCGACACTGTATCTCTTACGGTTTTCGAGTTCCCCATACATAGCCACGAATTCGAGCCACCCTGTACAGGCGAAAAAAATTCTAATTATCTAGTGAATATATTTGAAAAAGTACAATTTCTCCATCTCTGTTCAAATTTTCCAAAGCTGTTTGTATTAAAAGTATTTATAAGACTACAAATATTTTATACTTTTCCAACTGAATTGGTCTCGGTACAATCTTCAAATTGTACTTTGTTCATTTTAACAATCATTTTAACATTCTCTTGTCTTAATTTAACCTCTTTCTCCAGATAGATTGTTGCTGTGTTTTCAACAAAAAAAACTAACTTAGTAGCAAATATATTGTTCCTTAAATTTTTAGAGTGTGTTTTCTTGATAAATTAAGTTAGTCGATTATAGTGCCACCATTATTCTTTATTATTATTTCTTGATAGTTTGAAATTAAGTACTAAGTACCGGTTAATTTTATGAGCTGACCTAGCCACCCTGTACAACACCAGCAGAGCTTTTTCCGTTTAGCTGGCTAGAACGGGTGGCGCTCAAACGACCCCACGACAGGGGCCGGGCTTTGTAACGCGACTCTCCGGGTCATTTTTTAAAATTAATTGGGGAAAAAAATATTTGGGTTCAATCAGGAAAACGTGTTGCAAGATAATTAGAACAAATTCCACCAAATGTTGTTTTTTGTTGACGATCTTTAAAATAATAACTAAAAAACGTCAAAGCACCGTCTCCTCGTCCAAAGTATCTCAATTTGGTGTTCAATATGACATGATCCAGAGTATCGAATGCCTTGCTGTAATCGAGAAGAATCAAGACGGAGCTCTTGTTGTCGTCATAAGCTCTGTAAAGGTCATCAGTAATTGAGAGCAGAGCTGTTGTTGTACTGTGGTCCTTACGAAAACCAGACTGAGTAACAGGTAGAATATCATTAAATAGCAAGAATTCATTTAATTGAGCAGCAATTATTTTTCTAAAACTTTTGACATGATTGGGAGAATACTTATTGGCCTAAAGTGAGAAATTTCAGAGGGGTTGGAAATTTTGGGAATTGGTAAACTATTCGCCGTTTTCCATCCTTTTGGATATTGATGTGTTGTTATGCATTTATTTATTATAAAATTAAGATAAGGCAACAGAAAAGGAACGGCATATAGGAGCATTTTAATATTAATACCGTCAACTCCTGCAGCTTTGCTCTTAATGGTGTTTAAAATTTTTTCAACAACTGCCTCCGAAACCTCTTGAAATTCAAAGCGTTGAGAATCGGACCGAAACCAAGATTTGTTCACATAATTGCGATCAATGAATTCCTGATCACCACCAGCAGAAATCGCAATACTATTCACAAAATAATCATTGAATAAATCGGCGGAGAAGCTTTTGGCCAGATGACAAGAAACATCATTACCCTGTGAGGAAATATTTAAACATTCTTCCAGAAACTCCGCGGGTCCGTCCGAAATGCATGTTGAAGGTATGCCTTTTTTCAGCTTTGACAGCTGTGTTCGTTAAGTTTCTAAGTTGTTTATAATAATTCCAAGCTGCATCACTTTTGGTTTTTTTATACTTCGAAAGAGCTTTATCTCGGAGTTTCATCATGACCCTCAAATTGTCTGTAAGCCATGGAGCCGGTGGCTTTGTAATTTTAGCCGTTTTAAATGGTGCATGCACGTCATACAGATCCGTCAACTTCGTATTCAAAAAATCAATTCCATCATTAATATCATGAAATGTATATATAAGATTCCAATTAATATGTCGTAAATCGTAAAGAAAATCATCATAACTAAATAGAGAAAAATCTCTGTAGGATTTATAAAGAGGTTTAGGTTTTTGTTTAAAAAAATTTACTAAATCGCAACTCACTAGACAGTGATCCGAAATATTATCCATTCTCAAAACCCTTGACTCACCAACTATCTCCGGCGAGGAAACAACTATTAAATCAATCAGAGTTTGCGAAGAGTTGGCCAGCCGCGTAGGTTGAGAAACGCATTGAGTAAGACCATATTAATTCAACAGGCCGCTAAAGTAAGTAAAACCTGGATTTTTACTTGTGTTCAGAAAGTTAACGTTAAAATCACCGCCAAAAACAAGTATGTCGTAATTCGGCAACAGATCGATTAAGCTACTTTCCAAAATTTCAAGTGATAGAGGTAAATTAGCAGACGGCGGTCTATACAAAGTGCCAAAACAAATTCTCCTGTCACCAACCCTAGCACCAATCCAAAGCTGTTCCAGAGCCGCATGATTATCACCCACGCCTAGTATTGAAAACTGAAAACTATTTTTTATGTAGAAACCCACACCACCGCCTCTTGTATCTCTATCTCTCCTAACAAAAGTAAATCCGTCAATAGACAAACTATTATTAGAAAAATTCTTATTTAACCATGTTTCAGAGAGACCAACAATATCCAGCGAGCCCTCGCTCAAAAAATCCGAAAATAGATCAAAACCAGTAAAGAGAGAACATTAAAATGCGAAAAGTTAATTAATTCCTTACACATCTGGAGGCTTACATATCATGCCCTAGTCATGAATATTATACACAACAGGTTATAAAATATCATAAGCATTGAAAATAGGCGTATAAACCAAAAGGAAACTTTTTATATTCAATATGTACTTCCCAGGCGTCCATCGATACGTAAAATAAATGTCTAAATCATGCAGAGATACATAAATAATATCTAAAGATTTTATATCCGGTCTAAACCGAGTTAGAATCCTATTCGAGTACATAAATTGGACCCCGTTGTGCATCACTTGACCAACCGCCAAATCAATCGTTTTGAGAAAACTGGCTATAACTTTCTTGCTTCTTTAAAAATCAAATATTGATCCATTTGAACTTTTTTTTCGCATGGAAGTTTAGTATATTAAATAAAATTTCAGTTTAAAAAACTATTGCAAAATAACGCATTTTAATATATTTTATCGACGAAAAAGGCGCTTGGTCATTCACCGTTTTTCGCCGTTGCCTGTTTTTGCCATTTTGCATTATTTGACTATCAACCAAATTCGGCGGTTGGTCATGTTTTGCTAAACTACTACGTGGCAATATTATTTATTTTTATGTCTTAGGTTTTGTTTAAATATGCTTATTTTCAATTTTGAAGAACAGGGTACTTGACAAAAAATCTGTATGTGCAAAAGTAAGAAATTTATTTGAATCGAAACTAACATTAAATAGCAGGCTTAACTAGGTACTAAAACATTTTTTTCAGTCTTCCATGTCTTCTTCCTCATAGTCAAAATCTAATTCGGCATTATATCCCTCTACATCTTCATCAATATTTGGATCACCAATCAGATTTTTATAAAACTTTTTCTCATCTTTCGGTATTAAATTGAAATTTCAAATCTTGAAGCTTTTTTTCAGCGATTGGTTTACCATTTGGCCAAAGGTTTTCAAGAAGTTCACAGAATTTTTTTTCACGTCTGAAGGTCTGCCTCTTTTCTTCTCTAAATTGACTTCCTGCGCTTCATCACCAAAGTTATTTTTTACAAAAAGGCTAAAAGGTTTTTCTTTTAGGATTTTAATTTCTTTGAGCTTAAGCCAATTATTTTATCTTGAACATCTTTTTTTCTGTTCACAATCGTTTTTTCTAAACTCGCGGTGCTGAAGAATTGCTCTTTTTGCATTCGGTGTACAATCAGTGGATTTTTACGTCTACAAATTGTCATCACATTGATGTAATCCTCTGGTGAGTAAAGTCTCTGCTGTAGTTTCAGAGCACATTCAATGTCCCCAAAATCCTTGTCATTAGGGAGGTAGCTATGGCCAGATGTTAAAAACCTTATACTGATGCGTGTCAATGTAGGGTGAGCATCTATTATTGCTTTCAACATAAGGACAATCTTAATATTTCTGTTTTGTCCCCCACATCAGTCAGACCAAAGAATCAAAGTTTTGCAAGAACTCATATCTGAATCAGCCATAATATGCCTAAATAAACAGGATCCAACTTCTTGCGCCCCGCGACCTGCCTCACCTTCTAACCAGATATAACAATGTCCTTTATCACTTTTAGATGTGTGGATACCCAGGTTGTATAACCAGAGCTGGCGTTTATAAAATACAACATTGGTTGGAATGCGGGGTAAAGGTAAAGTTTTTTCTAAATCAAAACACAAAACTTCTAAATTTTTATCTTCCTGCGCCCGTTTTCTATCTTGCTTCATCATATTTCTTCCTTCATTGGCTGATTGTATATGCTGTTCTCTTTGCTCCATATACTTAGCTTGCTTTTGTTTGGTGCCACTTTTTTCTAAGATACTCAGTTTATCGCAAGTATTACAAGTATCCTTTTTTAATGGTTTCCTTCTCAAATTGAAGCATGTCAAAAATATGTGCTTGTACTTCGAGAAAGATACAGGAGATTGCACTTCATCCTTGTATAAGTTGAACATTATCGGCAGTGTAGTATCAGAACGTAAAAACTCGGCATCAGTCTCTTCTCTAGCGTAATGGGACTTATATTTTGGAAATTTTTCAATATGAGCGATTATTTCCCGTTTCCTCTCCTCCGAAATTTTGTTCTTTCCACCGCCTACTCCTCTCAAATCTCTAACAGCTTCTGGTCTTCTCTTACTTTTAACAGCTAAATCTACTTTGCCGCTGGAGACTCTCAATGTCTGCATAAAAAAAGGTTTGCACACTATAACACCATTCATTGTGTACTGCTTCGATCTGCTTCGTTTTTGCGAATCTTTATTTATTTTCCTTTTAATCGGAAAGTCAGTAACCATTGCGGAAATAAGTGCTCTCTGAGCATCATGAGAACTTACGTTGTATAATTTATGAAATTCTTCTTCCGCTTTTTCCAGACCAACTTTATTCAAACAATCATATGAACATAAAAATTGACGAAATTCTTTTTCATTTTTCCCCTTTGGGATATGTAACTTTTGTTTTGGATGCATTTTAGTTTCCTGATATTCCGATTTTGTTCGGTGTATTTCCTCTTTCGTCCCTTTTTTGGACGACACTGCTCAGGTCCTTTCTCATTTTCAATGTTTTCTTTCTCGTCGAATACTGGTACTACGTCTTCAGGTTCAGCAGTGCAGTTCACGGCGGCGCCGGCCCGGCTCATACACTATAAACATACCGACCGGCGCGGCGTTTTGCATTTGAAGCACAAATATCTTGTCACGCGGTTTTTCTTTCTTGGAAATAATAATTGACATAATATAATTTTTGTTTCTAATATATCTCGATTTATTAGTGACTCGCCATCTTCACTTTCATCATTACTGTCCGCTGATTGTTCTGAAGTGCTATAATCAGAATTTTCGCAATCCTCGTCAGGGACAATGTCCATATCACTAGCAGCATCACCGTCTGCTTCGTATATCACTTTCGAAGTGTTTCTTCATAGTATACATCACTAAAGCGAACTGGTTTTGATGGTCAGGCCATATTTGTGCGAACATTTTCCGACCGATTTTATTACGTATACCCGGACGTGCCGTCTATCAAACTGCTTCACGAGAAGATCTCTAAAGAACTGACCTGTTTCAAGTCTTAGATATCTGATATTTTTCGTACTGGTCAACCACCAAACCCGCCAGGAATACATGGGGTAACGGCTTTGTGAACGTTACCGTTTTTGACAAATGAAGGTATCTCGTTTTCACACCGCCTCTCAGACGGCACCTCCGTAGTTAAGGGTTAAGGGTGGGTGAAGGTGACTTTTATTTTCTCACGACAGACTAGTCGTGTCTCATATCGTTAGATCGAGGAATGTCAGACGAATCGAATGCAAATGGTCTCTTGCTTTTTCAACCACACTTATAACGTTATAAATTGTAAAAAAGAACGAAACTTTAAGTAATATGCATTTATTTGGTATATTTTGGTAAAGTAAACTTACGTAATCTAACCTGATCTCACCCAAACTTCTGTCAACTATTATATTTCCACACAATTATGAGTTTTCTCAGATCTCAACTTTAGTAAGCGTTGCATTCTGCTTCGGCATTTTCAATGTCTCCCCCGGTTGCATCTTTGTGAAGGACTGTGAATTCTTACTACTAATTTTCTTTACACCTTTTGCTCTTTTAAGCAAGCCACTTTCTGTTTTAATGCAATAAACTTTCGCTCCGGTTCCGTAAAAACTTTTGATGGGTTCATAAACATATTTTCTGTTAAATTTTCCAACCACACACAATTGGCATATTATGAATATTGCCGATTTAAAATCTGAAGTATCAAATATATCTATATTACTTTTTATGTCATCGTAAACATTATCGGTTTGAATTTCTAAAATGTAAAAGTCTGTATCAGTATACAAGATTTTAACTTTCTCACCATATGAGGATTTATTAAAATTGTAAAGAATCATACATAAGAGTTATTGATATATAAAATATGGAAAATCCCACATCAACAGGTTTATTATATTCAACTAAAACTTTTTCCATTTGAACCGCCACAAACCCAAATTAAATTTTCTGAAGTTATAGTTGAGTCTTTGAAGTAAGACTTTGCAATAAGATTTTCTGCTCAGTCTTTTCTACTATTTTTTGCCCACTGAATAACCAATCTACTATCAGTCCTTCTGTCAACATTTTCTATTGTTTTTCCATAAATAATGTTGGTCGCTAATTTATATGATTTTTTTTAATTTGTTGTTTAAATCATTTTATTTTTAGCCAAGGTGATTGATTAAACTTCACCATTCTATATATTTGAGCTATCTATTACAGTTTCAATACGGTTTTTCATTAAAGAATAACGTATTCTTCTTTATTATTTAAATTTGGAATTACCTTTGACCATTTTGAGTTGGAGTTTTCAGAGAGAAAATTCATAATGTTTCACATGTAATATATCTGAATATTTTAGATCAACTTCAAATACATATCATGTTTCTGATGTGTCAGAGATATTGACTACGTTTAAATTTTCAATTTCATTATTACTTAACCAGAAGAAATTATTTGTTAATAGAAATTGCGATATTGCATAACCATAAAGGTTGGCTGAATCAAAATACATAATATATTTGTTTGGTTCTGATAGATCATAATTTGAAATAAATTTAAAGATTTTCTACTTATACAAGTACTGACTCCTCCTTGCATATTACTTTTTAAAAAATGCAAAATATTAGGATCAGTTAGCAATTCTAATTCAACCCCAGAACAACGCAAACATGCATAAAACATTAAACCTGGAAAAGTGTAATAATATGCAGGTTCTAATTTATAAGTCTTAATATATGTTCTTCTAAAATTTTCAAAAACATCTACAAGGAGTATTTTAAATATATGTCAGAATATCCACCAATCGAATTACACTCAAACAAATTAAATACAACTTTGGCACTATCATATTCTTGTTTGGAAGTAAGTTCATCTGTTAGGTAATTATAAAAAAATTCCTTATCTGGCAAATCACCTCATTTAGTTTTGAAAAGTCGTCCATATATTAACATTGAAAATGTTTTTGTTTTCCTATTATGGGGTATCAAATCACGAAAAAGTGCATGCTACATTTGGCACATCACGTAATATACGTGAGAGATCGTGTTAGTCTATTTCTGAGGACGGAATTGGTTCAAACGACTAAAAGAAATTAAAGCTAACTGAAACTAACCGAAAGTTTATTGAACGACTAACCCAAACCCCAAACTAACCCAACTAAAAGTAATCAAAATCACAAAAAGGGTTAAAATGAATCGGAACAAATTAAAAAGTAAAAGTAAGTTAAAACTAACTCAAAGTAACCGAAATTTGGCGAATAACCAAGACTAACCATAAAAATTAAAATTGGTTATAACCTATCAGATCCGGTTCAAATTACTAAAATAAATTGGAACTAACTGAAACTAACCGAAAGTTGATTCAACAACTAACCGAAAGTAACCGAAAGCTCCAAAAAAGGCTAAAACGTATCGGGATAGATTAAAAATATTAAAGTAAGTTAAAACTAACCAAAACGAACCGAATTTTGGTGACTAACCAAAACTACCCAAAAACATTAAATTCGATTATAACGTACCGGCGCCGATTGAAATGACTAAAATTAAAGCTAACTGAAATTAACTGAATATTGATTGAACGACTACCCACGACGACTATCTAACCCAACCTAACCCAATCTAACCTAAACTAACCAAAAGCACCAAATATGGCTAAAACGTATCGAAACAGATTAAAAATATTATAGTAAGTTAAAAATAACCCAAATTAACCGAATTTTGTCGACTAACCAAAATTAACCAAAAACATTAAAATTGGTTATAACATATCGGAAAGTTGATTGAATGACTACCCAAAACTAATCAAAAGTAACCAAAAGCAGCAAAACGGGCTAAAATGTATCGAAATAGGTTACACAAATTAAAGTAAGTTAAAACTAACCAAAACGAACAAAATTTTGGCGACTAACGAAAACTAACCAGAAACATTATATTTTACTATAACGTATCGGAGCCGGTTCAGATGAATACTTTGGTTTCTTGACAGTGAGTTTCCAAGGTCGCATCACGACACGGAAAATTTTAGTGAACGTCACGACACGGTTTATGCATAACTGATTATAACGTATCGGAACCCGCTCAAATAAGTAAAATAAATTGAAATTAAGTGAAAATAACCGAAAGTTGATTGGACTAACCAAAACTAACCAAATCTATTAAAATTGACTATAACGTATCAGAACCAGCTCAAATATGTAAAATAAGTTGAGACTTAGTGAAACTAACCGAAAGTTGATTAGACGACTTACCAGAACTAACTAAATATATTAAAATTGATTATAACGTATCGGAACCGACTCAAATATTCCAAATAAGTTGAGACTAAGTGAAACTAACCAAAAGTTGAATAGACGACTGACCAAAACGACCAAATCTATTAAAACTGATTATAACATATCGGAACCGGCTCAAATAAGTAAAATAAGTTGAGACTAAGTGAAACTAACTGGAAGTTGATTAGACAACTAACCAAAACTAACCAACTTTATTAAACTTGATTATAAGCTATCGGAACCGACTCAAATGACTAAAATAGGTTGAGACTAAGTGAAACTAACCACAGATCTAAGAAGGGGAACCTAACCGCAAGTTAATAAGACGACAAATAAAAATTAACCAAATCTATTAAAATTGTTTATAACGTATCAGAACCAGCTCAAATAAGTAAAATAAGTTGAGACTAAGCGAAACTAACTGGAAGTTGATTCGACGATTATCCAATTCTAACCGAATTTATTAAAATTGATTATAACGTATCGCAACTGACTCAAATGACGAAAATAAGTTGAGACTAAGTGAAACTACCCGAAAGTTGAATCGACGATTAACCAAGACTAACCAAATCTATTAAAATTTATTATATCGTATCGTAACCGGTTCAAATGACTAAGATAAGTTGATATTAAGTGAATCTAAACGAAAGTTGATTAGCAGACTAACCAAATCTATTAAAATTGATTATAACGTATCCGAACCAGCTCAAATAAGTAAAATAAGTTGAGACTAAGTGAAACTATCCGGAAGTTTATTAGACGATTAACCAAGAATAACCAAATCAATTAGAATTGATTAAAACGTATCGTAACCGGTTCAAATGACAAATAAGTTGATATTAAGTGAAACTAACCGAAATTTGATTTGACGACTAACTAAAACTAACCCAATCTATTAAAATTGGTTATAACGTATCGGAAACGGTTCAAATGACTAAAGTAAGTTGAGATTGAGTGAAACTAACCGAAACTTGATTGGACGACTAACCAAAATTAACCAAATCTATTAAAATTAATTATAACGCGTCGGAACCGGTTCAGATGACTAAAATAAGTTGAGACTAAGTGAAACTATCCGATTAACCAAATCTAACAAATATATTAATAAATTGATTATAGTGTATCGGAATCGGCTTAAATAAGTAAAATAAGTTGAGACTAAGTGAAACTAATCGAAAGTTGATTGGACGACTAACCAAATCTATTGAAATTGGTTACAACATATCGGAACCGACTCAAATAAGTCAAATAATTTGAGACTAAGTGAGACTAACCGGAAGTTGATTGACGACTAACCAAAACTAACCAAAGCCATTAAAATTGATTATAACGTATCGGAACCGGTTCAAATGACTAAAATAAGTTAAGAATATGGGAAACTAACCGAAAGTTGATGACTATCCAGATCTAATCAACTCTATGAAAATTGAGTATAACGTATCGGAACCGGCTCAAATAAAAAAAAATAAGTTGAGACTAAGTGGAAGTAATCGAAGCTTGATTTAACCAATACTAACTAAATCTATTAAAACTGATTTTAATGTATCCGAACCTACTCAAATAAATAAAATAAGTTGGGACTAAGTGAAACTAACCGAAAGTTGATTCGACGACTAACCAAAAATAGCCTAATTTATTAAAACTGATTTTAACGAATCGCAACCGGTCCATATGACTAAAATAAGTTGATACTAAGTGAAATGAACCGAAAGTTGATTAGACGACTTACCAAAACTCACCAAATCTATTAAAATTGATTATAACGTATCGAAACCGACTCAAATGACTAAAATAATTTGAGACTAAGTGAAACTAACCGAAAGTTAATTGAACGACTAACCAAAACTAACTAAATCCATTAAAATTGATTATAACGTATCGTAACCGGTTAAAATGAATAAAATAAGCTAATACTAAGTGAAATTAAGAGAAAGTTGATTCGACGACTAACCAAAAATAACCTAATTTATTAAAACTGATTTTAACGAATCGTAACCGGTCCATATGACTAAAATAAGTTGATGCTAAGTGAAATGAACCGAAAGTTGATTAGACGACTAACCAAATCTATTAAAATTGATTATAACGTATCGAAACCGACTCAAATGACTAAAATAATTTGAGACTAAGTGAAACTAACCGAAAGTTAATTGAACGACTAACCAAATCCATTAAAATTGATTATAACGTATCGGAACTGGCTCAAATGACTAAAATAAGTTAAGACTAAGAGAAACTAACCGAAAGTTGATTCGACGACTAACCAAAAATAATCTAATATATTAAAATTGATTATAACGTATCGTAACCGATTAAAATGACTAAAATAAGCTGATACTAACCCAAACTAACCCAAACTAACCCAAACTAACCCAAACTAACCCAAACTAACCGCGTTAGATCGGGGATTGAGAGACGAATCGAATGCAGTTTTTACAACCACCACTATTGTTATAAATAGTAAAAACGAACGAGACTTGAAGTAATGTGCATTTATGTGGTATATTTTAGTAAACTTGCGTCAGTCATTTTTTACATTAGATTGTGTTGAGGGTGGGTGAGGGTGACTTTAAGTTTCTCACGACAGACTAGTCGTGTTTCATATCGTTAGATCGAGGAATGTGAGACGAATCGAATGCAAATGGTGTTTTGCTTTTTTCAACAACACTTATAACGTTTTAAATTGTAAAAAAGAACGAGACTTGAAGTAATATACATTTATTTGGTATATTTTGGTAAAGTAAATTTACGTAATCTAACCTGAACCTCACCCAAACTTCTCTATATTTCCACACAATTATGAGTTTTCTCAGATCTCAAATTTAATAAGCGTTGCATTCTGCTTCGGCATTTTCCATGTCCCCCCCGTTTGCATCTTTGTGAAGGACTGTGAATTTTTATATGGAAAAACTCCTCATCTTCTTTCTAATTATAGTATTTTGATACTTCCATGTACTGAAGATCATCAAACGTTTCAGATAAATTTGCTGAGAAATGTTTCGAAATGTTGGAATGAATCTATAAATCTAAGATGAAAATATATTTTTTTCAATTTACCAGATTTTTTTATCGAAATAGGAGCCGATATTAAAATGTTTTTTAAATGAAATATATATTTCATTATTTTCAGCTATTACAGATAATTATTCGTTATTATGCCATATATTCTTAATAAGCAAATGGGCGTCATACTTTCTCAAATTATGTAATATTATAGGAATAAAATTTGATTGTTTGTAATTTAAATTACATATGGAATGTGTAGGGCCTCTATATTTTTTAGTGATATGACAATGATCAGCAACTTTATTACTGTCAATATGCTTGTTACAAATATGGCATTCATTAGTTCAAGTGTATGTTATCTGATTCAGATAATTTGTTAATTTTTTATACATTTTAAGCTATTTAATATATAAACCGCCAAGATCTATCTCTAAAAAAATTGTACAGTTGAGCACAGTTGGGTCCTCTATACAGGGTGCTACAAATTCGTTTCTTTGTATGAGTATCTCGAAAACCGTAAGAGATACGAGGTCGGTTAAATTGGGGCAAAGTTGCGCAACTTAAGGGTGATTGACATGCCGTCGAAAAATTTAGAAAATTCCGTCTACTTCCGGAGATATCCGTAAAAAACCGAAAATCATCTATTTTATTTTTATTTTTTCCTGCCTTTGTTTGAAGAGATAAAGTAAAATAAATGTCACATTCTCATAGCCACTTTTTCTCCTCTACAAGCTGGCGGTATCAAATTTTAAATCCAACGTTTCGCTTTAGGGCCCCCTTCATCAACTTAATTTTTTTAAATACGGACCTGGAATTTTTTTCTACTTTTTAAAAAGCCTTTGGTCTCCTAAAACCAACGATGTATCGCACTTATCAATAAATCAACAAATTTAGATTTTTTCCATAAGAGATAATGTGTTAGACAGAGATGGGGTGTCTTTTCTGACCCGATTTCACTTATGACAATATTTGTTACCACTATCCGACAAGTGTGATACATCGTTAGTTTTGGGAGACCAAAGACTTTTTAAAAATCAGAAAAAAATCCAGGTCCGTATTTAAAAAAATTAAGTTAGGGGGCCCGAGAGCGAAACGTCGGTTTTAAAATTTGATACCGCCAGCTTGTAGCGGAGAAAAAGTCGCAATAAGAATGTGACATTTATTTTACTTTATCTCTTCAAACAAAGGCAGGAAAAAATAAAAATAAAGTAGATCATTTTCGGTTTTTTACGGATATCTCCGGAAGTAGACGGAATTTTCTAAATTTCTCGACCGCATGTCAATCACCCCTAAATTGCGCAACTTTGCCCCAATTTAACCGACCTCGTATCTCTTACGGTTTTTGAGATACCCATACAAAGAAACGAATTTGTAGCACCCTGTATAGTTCAAATTTGCAAGTACTATCATCAAAAGAACATTTAATGTAATATGTAAATGAATGTGGAGTGTATTCGTATTTCTTATTAGTGTAAGATCAAGAATTATTATCTAGTTCCATACCTAATTTCATGTTTGAATTATTATATCATTATTTAATACAGATTTAAGGATACATTCAAAAACCGTATATTCGACGAAAGAAACTTCCATCTGTTTTTGAATGTTATTAATTAAAAATATTTCCAAAAGCATTATTTCCAAATGTGTCGGCTTTTATTTCTGTTGCTGGCAAATTAATTCTTACCAAATCACAATCAAAACTGTTTTGCCTAATTAATTATTCTTTAGAACTTAAATATTTTAAACAACCATCACAAAGATGCTTTTGACCAGTATGACTAGATACTGATTTTTAAATTAATTTAGACTAATCGTATATGTAACAGTAATGAAAATTTCCATTATGATCACCAATTAATAACAAATTTACATAAATTACGGAGACCAATTACTTGATATTCGAGTTTAAAATATTTTTCAAACTGTTTAATATCATACGCATTAATTGAAATCTCGTTTTGTGATTCAATTTTGTAATTTATTTTAAAGACATTGAAAAGTTTATACCTGTTACATCCAAGAGCGTCGTGAAATGTGGGTAAGATGGAACTTCACAGTCCAAACCAGTAGGACGACAGATTGCTGCAACAGCCCAAGCGAAACAAAATTCATCAGCATTCCGAGGATTGACTACTGCATGTCTTATTATAATTTAATGGAATCTAAGAGAAAGCGCGTAACGGGTTGTATTTGTTGAAGATAAGTTCCAAGTGCAACACGTTTACCAGAATCCATCCTGAAAAAAGTACCCATTTTAAAAATTTAAATATTAAAATTTGTGGAAAAAATAATTTTAGAATACTTTCAACAAGAAACTAATTTATCTGAATCACGTTCTGCTAATTCATCCAATTTTCTTTCTCTTGTCGCCAACATTTCGCCTAATATAGATGAAAACTTTCAGCTGCTACAAATTACATTAAGAGATGTGTTGAAAGACTTCACATCCTAGAAATGATTAGTAAGATTAAAATACAATCCAAACAGTTTCATATTTAGTTTTATTGCTGTGAGTCTTCAGCTTCTATTAAATGAACAATTTTATCAAAAAATGATTAAAAAATATTTTGACATCTTTAGAAAATGTATTTCATGAAATTCTAGATGATATTATTCGCTTTTGAAAAGCAGATTTGATGACTTCAACGCCATCTTGAGGTCTAATGATTGCATTATCTTTATGAATGTTTGTTCGTATGTGACTTGCCCACATACTTCTTCGACCTGATTTTTGACACTCTCTACAATACCTGAAATTATCTGAAAGAAGAAAGACCAAGTAAAACTTACTCGTTAAAAATTTAAACTTAAAGTAACAAAAATTAAAACGAAGCAGTAAATTACACTTTATAAATTTAAACCAAAAGAAATACAAATTTAATAGCACATAGCCAGAAATCTTACTGTTGGTTTTTGCTAAAAGAAGACATCTTCAGGATCTTCATCAAATTTCGACTAATGCTTATCAGCTGCAGGGAAATAAACAACATTTTCTAATGTGACATCGTCTGGGATTTAGAGCAAGTTACGGCTAGTGTAAAACAAATTCAGGGATTTAGACAAGGTTTCGACTAAAGCGAAACATTTTAAGGGATTCTGAACTGGTTTCGTGTAAAGACAGACTTCCTCAGAGATTTAGACCAGGTGCCGACTAAAGTGAGACATTTTTAGATATTTTGAACTGGTTTTGGGTAATTTATGTCATATTTAAGGAACTAGAATAAGTGTCGGCTATTCCAAGGCATCTTCAAGGACTTGGCGCAAGTTTCGTCTAATGCTGATCATCTAAAGGATTTGAAAAATGCTTCAAATAATTATGGACATCTTTAGGATTTTGACCGAGTTTCGACCAATGTAACACATCTTCACTAGATTTGAACAAGTTTTTGCCAAGACTAATCATTTTCAGGGATTTTGACAACTTTTCGACTAATTCTAGATTTTCAGGATTTAGGTCAAATTTTGGGTAATGTAAGACATCTCAAGGATTTTGAACTGGTTTTGGCCAATGTACAGGGTTTTCGCTAATATTAGCAAAGAAAATTCTACTACCATAAGAAATTCCACGACACGTGAAATAAATATTTGATCCCCCAAATGGGGCCAGACTCTGAAAAGCCTAACCTAAACTAACCCCATCGACACAAGTTCGCTTGAAATGCGGCTGTTGCCAATTCGCTGTTGCCAATTCACGCTGGAAGATCGTCTGGGCGAAAAACAAAAACCGACGCGGCAGCTCTGGCGGCGCGATGACCGACACGTGGCGTATTCGCGTATTGCAAAATATCGGCAGTTGGATGCATAGATAAAATATATATAATATATAAAGTAGAGTACGTATGTACTCGAGGTAGGCCATGGTAGCGCGATATTTGAGTATAGAATTAGATATTCAGATTTAAAGCATATTTATTTGAATAGTTGATAGTAACGAAATAAATTGCTCACTATAGATTAAGTATCCATATACTTTCGATATATGTATAGTGCAGAAATTAGACATAGAGATGTACATTAAAATTTACAGTTAAACAGAGAAAATTGTCGCACTGGTCTGACGCATTCACTAAAAGTGCATATAATAGCTATGATTATTATTTGATTTTAGGGAAAAGGTACAGTCAAATTTTCAACTGTAACAAAATTAGTTATACATAATATGTAGATAAAAGTCATTAAAATAAAAAAATTTCTTTTTATGCTTACCAATAAGGAAGCCACCCTTTACTTGCTTTGACTCCATTAATTATTATTGATCACATAATTTAAACATTCCAATTTTTAACTAAAGACATACGGCAACGCATGCTCAAAATTAACCTCTGTTATTGCCCCCTGTCATACATTTGTTTTAGCCTGTAATGTTATGTTGCCATTACATTTTTGTCTATAATCATACTTATATAGAGAATGCGAATTAAAACACAGACAGTTTTGTTATACAATACTGCAAACATTTTAGAACACCAGTAATTATTGATTTTGATATATCTAAATGAATACAAAATGCTCTGCATTTTTTTTATTGCGTATGCACACACACTAATGGGAGATCCTATGGCACTCGACGAACGGTGCGTGTGCGAAGATGTTGATTAGTGCGAAGATGTGGATGCATATGCATCCTGGGGACTTAATCCCGAATCTAGGTTCATTGACTCCTTTGCATTTAAATGAGATACTTATTTTTACGCCTTGCCACCATTCCCTCTTGATTCTTGGACTCTAAACCAAATTATAAATTATGTTGGGGTTTGGACTTTCGGCAACATGCACTGAAACAGAGTTTTATCCAAAATACCGAAACAAAATTTTTGCACTCTACGCGCGTTTCGCTAACCATGTTAGCATCATCAGGAGATGATTAAAACTAAAATAAAAATCTACCTAACTCTCTTTTATACTACTGTTTGCTTAATCAAGCGGAACTAAAAAGAACCAATCCTGGAATCCCACTAGTCAAGCTCAATCAACCAATACAATAGACTATAGGGAACAGGCCCTCTAACTCTATTTAAACTATTCTTACATTTAACAATTCCCATACTTTCATATGTGTCTAAAAATCTCCTATCAGTTATATTATGAATATTCATGCATGTATGCATTCTCTTACTGCAATTTCAGGCAGCTTCCTCTTTTAGAATACTCTCCACACAAATAATAATAAGATCCCCATAGACATTTAGCCGCCTTGCCAAAATGACGATGGTCATAAGATAGCCACTATCATATCACTCTATACATGATAGACACAAAAAAACACTAAGGAAACTAAACAATAATATATCCGCTGTTTATTTTAATTTGCTATTTTAACAGTTAGATCCCTAGGCAAAACAAAGCTTGTCCATTTATGCAATTAATATTAAATTTAATGCTGCTTACAAGTTCTTGTAAGTAACATTCAAAGTAGAAAAGAAATTTATAAAATATTATATACAAATTTATACATTATACAACCTATATCCTATTATACACTACGGGTGCTCATAAAGACAAAGAATCAGCTATGAGCGCTCGACTGCGACATGATACCGAGGACGATATCATGAACTATTATTCAATACGCTTGATTTCCCCAGAATATTACTTCTTGTAAAAGTAATGAGTATACTAAAGTCATGCTATGCCCGTTCCAGGCCCAAGTTATCTTTTGTTTGACGATATTGCATGATGTAAGTGCAAGAATTAATAAAACTTCCAAAAGTAACACTTTCTATATAGCGGTATTGTGCAGTAGATTCTGAGAACCGTTAGAAAATTGTAATTCAGTGACTTACACCCTGATAAAAGAAATCCTCCTGTAATTGGGAGCAGTGCTCTCTCCTATAGGTATCCCTTGAGAAAGGAAACGGCGTATTTTGTTCCGGAATCCACCGCACGTGGCCAGTCACCAAAATAAATCTTGACTTCAGGCAAAATCCAACCAATCCACAGTCAAGTAATTTACTACAGCAACCTAGTAACTATGCCACTTTTTAGCCCGAAATAAGTATTATTCCCCTTTAGGGTGAATTAGAAACTCTAACTTTTAATCAGGCATATGCACTACCTCCTTTTTGGAGGGTTTACCAAGAAAGAGAACGAGGCCAAGCCAAGATCGTCCACCTAGAATGCAAAGTTCAATGTTAAAGGGGCCAGAAAAAATTCGACCCACAGGCCGGCTTTACATTGTCCTGCGAAATACGCAAAATGCCACAAGCTGGTTGTCACCAAATTTAATAACATCTTCAATATGCAATAAAACGTACCTGTATGGCTGTATGATATTATGTATTGCTGGCAGGGCAAAGATATCCAACGGTAAAACCATTATTGACAATTCCAAAGGGGGACAAAGAACACAAAGTCAAAGTCACAGTCAATGTATTGTGTATTCAATGGTTACACGTGTTTCGCCTTACGGCATCATCAGACCTTACTTATGTAAACGACAACCACAACTCTAGTTGTAAATGAAACACCAACAGTATATTATCATTTTAACTTGTGAGCGTTGTGGTTGTCGTTTACATAAGTAAGGTCTGATGATGCCGTAAGGCGAAACACGTGTAACCATTGAATACACAATACATTGACTGTGACTTTGACTTTGTGTTCTTTGTCCCCCTTTGGAATTAAAGATTAAGTCCCTTTGAGAATTATGGATGATTATTTTGTATTATTGACAATGACCAAACAATCAGAAACTACTTCGATTCGGCCGGCGGCCATTTTAAACTCCTGACATCAAAACTGTTAAACGCAAGAATTCGCGATAATTCAAACCTAAACGTACCTTTAGCCAGAGCCTGTGTCCTTGTTAGAACACTTGCGACGCAACTCGAGCGATGTTGCCAAAGTTAGGGAACACACGCAACCACTAAAACATCTTGCCTGCGTATATTTAAAGCAACAGCGAAAGACAGTCGTTTAACATCAAACTGATGGTAGCATATGAATCAATTATGTTGTTTCTTGGCTTGGACCGCAAACACCTCGAAATCGCACGAAGATCGTTAGAGAACATGTACATCTGGCAGCATTCCAAGCGTATCCCTTTCATTTATTATATCTCTCAATAGGCATCCAGCAAGTATTGTCTGACGTGTCAAGGTTATATTAGAAATAAACATTGACTGAATTTTTAACTTTTTCTGTTATATATTGAAACAAATCCGGGAAAATAACCGACAAATTCCGAAACCAATGTTTCTGACATCCATGAGACTGTTTTTAAAGTATATTATCACCGACAAGGTGATTATTCGCAAAGGTAAGATAATTAATTGAATGTTTTGAAATGCATTGCTATACATGCTATAACTTTGAATGTTTTCTCGATAACGAGGGCCAGAATACAATACGATTTATTGATTGATTATGTGCTAAGCCAGTGAAAAAGGTTCACAAAGCCCGATCGATCCTATCAAACAGAGAAAATCAAGTTACATATACACTATCATACTTTCAATTTTTCCCTCTAAATGCTCGATAAAAGGCTCGGGTCATGCAGGATCTAAACGAGTTAGTAGCATTATAGTTAGCTCGGCAGACTAGCATAATAGATGTAGAATTAAAGGTGTAATAACTGACTTTATTTGACCTCTATCTGTTACATGTTTTCATCCTAAATTGACATGTAACAACTTGTTTAGATTTGTTGATAAACTATGCAAAGAAATAAAAGAGCTTATTAAAGAAGAAAATATATAATTTTAGGTGCAAATATAGTGTATAAAAAGCAGTTGTAAATATGGTGTTTAAAAAAATATATGAATCTTAAACAGTAAATATAAATAAATGAATATCATAAATAAAGATAGTAAAAGATAATAAATAAATACAATTAATAAAGTATATTAATATAATATTTAATGAAAATAAATAAATAAATATACTAAATATCTTAACCTATAACCCACTGAAAATATCTTTAAGCTGACAAAAGATATAAAACAAAGAAAGCTGTTAGTCAGTCCTAGCCTGGAATTTCCAATGATTCTTTATACAAAGCTATGTCTGTGTCCCAATGCGAGCGTATACTCGGAATCGGTAATAATGAAGCACTTGTCGTCCGCATATGACAAGGCCACCTTATTTTTCAGTTCGACATACATATCACGGTGATGCGACCGGAAAGTATTAATCTCACGATTAATTTATATACCTGCTATGTCAACTGCAGTTTTGTAGTCTTTAAGACTAAGTTCCTTTTTGGTGACATAGTCAGGTACACCCTTCGCTGTTTTCGTCAACTGTCCGGCCACATTAACACAATATGCCTTCGCTCCGGCTCCAAGTAATTCCCAGAAGATCTTTCCTGCATACTCCTCCTTCATTCTGCCTATTACTGATTGATTTAGAGGAAGATCATGTGGGTTATCCACTGAGTAACTAGATGTATCCAATCTATCCAAAGTATCGCGCATATCCTCATAGAAATTTTCTGTTTCAAAATTTAATATATGTGAATCAGTATCTGTGTAGAGTAAGCTCGCTTTATTCCCGTATTTTGGTTTGATGTAGCCATACAAAAAGTCATACATGATTGTTTCGGATAAATCCAAAATGGTAAACCCTACATATAGAGGCTTACCATATGTGACTTTCTGTTTGGCCGTTAGAATAGCTATTAAAATTTTGCTAAAAATATCGAGATTTTTGAAGTGTGGTTTTGAATTCCATGCTTCAGTCCCTAACTTACTACCAGTATTTTCCCAATGGGTAATAAGTTTAATATCTACTCTTATCTCCACGTTTTCCACCGTTTTCCCAAACACTGCATTATTCATTAATTTGAAAAGTCCTTTTCAAATTTATTAACTGCAGCATTTCGTTTTGCTGTATTCAGGTCAACGTAAACTTTGAGCCAGGGAAATTGATCGAAAGAGAGAACGCGAATAATTTTTGTTAGTGATGGATTACGTCATCTGATTTGGAAAAGAAATTTGGAATTAATTTAGTGATTTTTAATTTAGATTCTGTTGATTCGATTGATTCTGGACAAAAGGGTAGTTCGTTATGCAAATAATGCAGTTCTTCCGGATACTCGAAGTCGACCTCGAAAACGTATCCAGTTTTTGGGGTTGTGTCAACGTTCATATAATCTAAATTTTGAATTACGCCTTCCGTGAGCCATTTGAAATTACCCGTTGGTAAATATTGTGACATGGCTTCCCCATATAAATTGGTGGCATCCAAATATATAAAATAGCAGGTAGGTTTAGAAGCATCATAATGTGGAATAAATTTATTATTCGCAAAAGATTTTCTTACACTAGACTGAAGTGTACCATATCCATATCTGCCAATAGCTGTATCGATGTAATCTTTAGAGCTGAGCAGTATAAAACTACGCCATATGTAGCAAGGCATACATCTCTAAAATTTTCAAAAACATCTGATAAATTTAAAACAATCGGATTTTAAGTAAATATCTGTATACTGGCCTAAATTCTCGCATTTAAATAAATCCCATACAGTCTGCGCTCGCTCAAATTTTTCTGGCTTAATGGATTCTTTACAAAGTTCATTATAGAAGCCATCAATTGATGGGAGCTTGGTATAATTCACGAAAGAATATGGGAAAACACCCTCCTGCCGAATAAGCTTTAATTCTTCTCTCGGAAAATATTTTCTAACTTCTCGACATTGGTCGGATTTAAAATTTTTACTTAAACTATCTAAACTTCGGGCCATAAATCGAAAACTATCGAGGAAGCGTAATTTTCAAAATATCTGTTTTTGTTTACCTCCTTTATCTTCGACATTATCTATCAAAATATGTTTGGTAAATGAAATATACATTTCTTTATTTTGGGCGATAACATCCAATCTCTCGTTTTTGGGAGCTAATTCTTTTACGAATAGGTGAGAATCGGAATCGGACATATTATGGAAAAAGATGGGTATAAAATGAGGGTCTCTGAAATCTAGATTACATACAGAGTGAGCCGCACCTCGAAGCTTTCCTGTAAGATGACAATGATTCACACAAATATTGCAGATACTAGCTTCACGAAACTCAGTATCTTGTTCAAAACTCATAGGAGGCATTGGTAGAATGTTTTTTTATAAACCGGTTATAAATTGATTTACAATAAGCTTTTAACCAGTTTACATAAACTTTAGGTGCAACCTGTCCCGTAAAAGTATTGAATATCGAGTGAGAATCGTCGAAATCAGATTTAATATAGTAGGCAAAAAAGTAAGGGATATGTTTATGTGTTCGCACTGTATAAGACATTTCTGGGTCCAGCCGTAGCCGACCGACAGATCTAGCCATGACGCTCGTCCCTTCCGCTGCGGTGACGTCACAATCGTGGATGGTGCGATGGAAACTGCGGCGACGACCGGCCCGGGCCGCACCGCATTACATTGCCTTTTGCATTGCAAATCAGATGTTTGTACGAGTTGGTCCTCAACTTTTTGGCGTTTAAAATTTTTGCCTGGCATAATATAGGTAAGGCACTATAATATAAACTTTAAGTAGTGTTCTCCGTTATGTGAGCGTCGATTTTTCTTTAGGAAAATGCCACATTCTTGTTCAGTTCCTGGCTGCAAAAGCAACTACAATACAGCTGATAAGGTAACAGTATTTCGTTTTCCAAAAGAACATAGTCATCGTGAAAAATGGCTACGATCGATTCATCGAGAAGGCTATGAAGTCAGAGAAAGCTCTCGAGTTTGCATTAAACATTTTGCTGAAAAGTTTATTTTGCGGGAAGATGTAATGACCAGGCCTGACGGGACAGTTTTGAGGGTACCGCGAGATATCATAAAACTGTCGGAAGATGCCTATCCAACTATTTTTGACAATCAACCGTCATATATGTCTGTTAAATTGCCACCTAAACAAAAATCCCCTACTTTGCGTCATAAAGAATATGAAAAACGACAAAAAATCGATGAAGAAATTAAGAAAGAGAGTGATTTAATACACAACTTTGAAGAATTAAGTATAAATATTTCCGCTAAAATTAAAAAATATCTAACTAACTATTTTACTTTAAATATTTACAATGAAAAAATAGTGATTTGTAACATAAGTGAAGGTGATTCACCTTCAGTGTTGCCATATATTCTTAAAGGCATTATAATATTCAAAGATTTGCAAATTATTTTTTTTACAAAAATATTGAAATTAATAACAAAGATTTTCAAGATATTGTAGGTAAAACACAAATATGCAGCTCCTGGTCCATGCTAATTAATGTATTGGAATTTGTAAAAAATTATAATACTTCTAATCTTAATGACGACGGTTTAAAGTTTTGAGTAAGATTTTACTTAGGATAGAAAACGTGGCCAAAACTGACGAAATGGTAAAAAAAAATTAAATTCATTCGCGAGCAAATTTTACTATTAAATTGTAACAAAATAACATATTCTCCAGACATTCTTATCTGGGCTAGTTGTATTTTTTTTTTCATTTCCAGGTGCATATTGTTTGATGAAAAATTCAAATACATTGACATTACCCAGTCCGCGACATTTAAAACGGTTACTGTTGAAAATAGGTTCTAACAGCTCAGGCTTGGACCATTTTAATGTTAGACGAAATTTACGTCAAATCTAATGTATCCTATAAAGGTGGTAAAATCGAAGGTTTTGCTTCAACATCTAAAAGCGAGGAAAAAACACCCGCCACTACTATTCAGGCTTTCATGATTTCTTCAATATTTTGCAATTATAAAGATATAGTTGGTTTGTTCCCCATTTCCACATTAAAATGTGATTTACTTCATGAGCTCACTCTTAAAGTTTTAGAGATTCTAACAAATATCGGATACCGAGTTATCGCTGTAATATCAGATAATAATTCTGTTAATAAAAAATTGTTTGATTTGCTATGCGGTGGGAAAATAAGTAGTTACTTTTTAAATCCTTTTGTAAATAATCGACAAAAAATCTTTATTCTTTTTGACACGGTCCATATTTTTAAGTCAATAAGAAATGTGTGGTTCAATCAAAAGGATAATTTTCAAACATTTTTTTTGCCGGATATACCACATGATATGCAAATACCGCAAAACTTCCCAGAAGCTAATAACGTACCGGTAATTACAGCTTCTGTAAATGATCTGAAAAAAACGTTTGTAGAAGAAGAAACTAAAATAATAAAACTTGCACCCAATCTATCACGAAAAGTATTATATCATCGTCTACTGAGAGATAAAATGTAAAATTATGTGGACGTCTTTTTGACAATAAAAATGTAGCTGCTTTAAAAGAGCATTTTAAAAATTATTTGCATTTAGTAAACGGAACAATAAAATTCTTGAATCTAATATCAAACTGGTGGAAAATTGTTAATTGCAGTTCACAGTTCAAAGGGATACGTTTCCGCGATCCATATTACGACCCGATAAAAAATATCGATATTGACAAAAATATTACATTTTTAAAAAATTTTCTAATATGGTTGGAATTGTGGAATAATTTAGCAATTCAAGGTGAATCAAAGATCTCTAGGAATGGAAAGTTGTCAAACCAAACTTATTTCTCTCTCACACACACGTGCCAGACATTTATTGAAATGTGCACCTATTTAATAAACGATCTGACATTTGACTACGTGTTACGGGGAAAATTCCAAAGCGATGATTTAGAGGGAAGATTTGGACAGTACCGCCAAATGTCCGGCTGTAACTACCATATATCAGTGGTGCAAGTCTTGGAGTCGGAAAGGAAATTAAAATTGTTAAGTACTTTAAAATTAAAATCGGCAAATAAGGGCGATTTTACTCTAAATAACTTACTTTTAAGGGAAGAAAGAGCTATTCATTTAGAAAGTGATTCAGAATTTGATGACATGTTCCTTGATGTCTTACTATTAACCAATGATGAGTCTGTTGACGATAAGAACACGCGAGTTTTGATTTACATAGGCGGGTATATTGCAAGAGTTATAACAAAGAAAAATAAATGTACCATTTGTGCCAATTTAATCTGTTTTGATAATAATTTAGACGTTGAACTACCTGATACCGCAGAATTTTCATACATTTCTTGTTTGGACCGGGGGGGATTGAAGTGGCCTAAGGATGTAATTGTACAAATAATAACAAACATGTTTTTAGTGTTTAAAATTTTAATTAGTGAGACATTTGAAAAGTTATTTTTAAAATGTAAGTCACAAAAAAGTGTTTTGCAATATCTGGCCATTGAAATGCTTACTTATAAAGATATTACAACTCAGCATATTTGTGATACTTGTGGACTTAGTGAAAATAAATTGTTTGAACAGTGCATTGTCCATTTTTCAAACATACTTTTAAATAATTATTGCAAAACCCAGAATTCAATAATACAATCACAATCAGGGAAGAAGCAAAGAGCTGTGAACAAACTTAGCAGCAAATAACAAATTTTAATTGAACTTGATATATTTTTTTAAACTTACCTACACCTAGTTAGCTTAATATTTAAACGAAATTAGTACCTACCAATGTAGTATTCGGTTTTGATTTGATAGGTAATTATTATTTTGTTACGTATTTGATGTAACAGGTTTGTTTTAGCGGTAATCACAAGCCATTTCAATGGAATTTACCTAATTCCTATTTAATTGGAAATAGTCAGCAAACTAGTAAGGAACTAATTTCTACCAATCAAAATTACTTGAATGTTTTTTTTATTACTGCTAGAATAGACCTAATATTTATTATCCGGGATTGGCAATTAAATGTTGTGTTCTCAATGTTTTATTTATTCGTTGTAGTTTATAATCTACTCACTACATTATTTGTAGTGATGTTTGTCAAACAAAAGTTATTATATCTATGCAGGTGTTAGAGAAGTCATAGTCAACATTAAAACAATGAATATTCTTTAAATTAATTTAAACAGATAAAATAAACATTAATAAAAACGGCTTTATTGATTTATTTGTAGCAAAATACCCGCACAAAGCGTATCTTTCTGTATTAATCCGCATTAAAAGCTTCGAGCGCCCATCGACGATTGTGACGTCACGTATCCAGTGTCACGGCTAGATCTATCGGTCGGCTACGGTCCAGCTCATTTTGCTCTGTATTGCGAGGTTCAGAAAAAGTGTCGAAATCGGCATAAACAACAAAAGGTCCCTTTAATTTATTTTCAAAATCCAAAACAGAGTTTTATCCACAATACCAAAACAGAATATTTGCACTC
>MU182126.1:42587-68826 GCA_016904865.1 Pissodes strobi
TAATCATCTCCTGATGATGCTAACATGGTTAGCGAAACGCGCGTCGAGTGCAAATATTCTGTTTCGGTATTGTGGATAAAACTCTGTTTTGGTGCATGTTGCCGAAGGTTCCAAACCCCAACGTATTTTCAAAATCGATAAATTTAAGAATATTCTCGGGAATCTTCGCCATATTTATTTTTCTTTGAATATGTTGTCGGAACTTTTGCTACAACATGACCACAATCGTATTGTTGGTGTTTTTTAAATTTTTGTTCAGTTGAAAAATATATCAAACACCCATCACACAAGTGTTTAACTCTATGATCTAAAGATAGTTGACTTGAGATTAATCAAGACATATTTATTATTAAATAGTAATGGCTATTTCCGTAGTTATCACTGATTAATAATAAGTTAACATACCTCACTTTTCGAGATCTAGTAAAGTATAGAGGACCAACAATCTAAGTGTTATTTCTAACATTTTTAAGTCTTATCCAAACCGTAAACATTGATGGAAATGTCATTGAGTTGTCCAAATTTGGTAGTATCTTCCAGTTTAATCGGAAATTCCATCACTTGTGTAGTGGGTGACACGGTGCGGGTTTTGTGTTCGATCAACAAGATGAAGGGAAGCTAAGACTCACCACATAAAACATTTTGCGTCTTGATTTTGAATGTTAAGATCAGCCTTTTTCGATTCTATTTCTTTAGGCAGCGGAATATATGACGATGCTTTTATCGGGTTAATCTTATTGATGCTCAGTTGGAGGTGGAGGAGCTGCTGAAGTGCCCAAGCTATAAGAAAAGAAAAAATATTGTTTAGAGTACAGAGCAAATCATTATAAAGTTTGAAAGTCGAAAATCATTAATTTAAAAATCAAACGAGATAAAAATCGTGTAGGATAAGAACAAAATGTAAACCACTGTCTTTTTCCTGTAACTCTGGAGTCTTCTTATCTAGGAGTACCAGAAATTGCCCAAACAGCTCCTCCAGGACCGTCCCCTCACTTACCAGTTGGAACTTGGTGTTGAATGATTTGATCTGATTCTACTCCAACTCCTTTGACTGCAAGAAAAAGGAACCGAAAAGCTCCACACCAAATTTGATATGCTCAAATCTACCGATTTGGGCTCTTACCATTTTGGCGAACTTTTTTTCAAGATATCACAAAAAAAAATTCACACTGGTAGGATCCTGGCTTGGTGTGTAGCAATGCGGGTACGGAACGATGATATCTTGATTACTTGAACCTCATCCTCTTGTTCCACACACGTATTAGCCATGTGTTGGAGACTCCCTAGATGTTCTATTCATCGGAGGATGGATATCTCCAGATCACAATCCTGGCAGCGTAGTGTGGATGAAGTCGAAGGTTCTGAAACAATAGAAATTATTTTTCAGTAAAGTAAGCAAACGATTATAATCTAAAATAAACTCACCTTTCTCTACATCAAATCTAACCCGCTTGAGCATGGATACTGGTAAAGCCTCAACTGGAACTTCAGTTGGAGTATCAGCTTTTCGTTTGGGTACCCTGTGTATACTCGTTAAATGTCTTTGAAGGGCTTTCTCCGACTTAGAAACTCCACCAGATTGATTGCAGATCACGATTTTCGGTCTGCAATCCCCACGACGTTTTAACCTATCCTTTCTGGTGAATGATTGGGTAGAAAATCGACATATTCTCTGAATCAAAAAATTGAAAATTAAAATACTTAGTTTATTTTTATTTTATTTTATTTTATTTCGCTTTATTTCACTTTATTTGGTTTTATTTTCATTTTATTTCACTTTATTTATTTATCTTTATTTTTAATAAATTTTAGTAATACTAGCATAAAATAATAGCAAATATAAGCAAAACAAGGCACAGTGTTAATAATCAGCTAAACATATTCGTATCATTTTATCAAATTTAATTTCAGTACGGTAAGTACAAAACACTTACCAAAAAAAAATCAGACCACAAACACTGAAGCACAGAAACCAAAGTTCAAATTGTCCGAAAACTTTTATCAATTGATAATGCTAATCTGGAACAAACACACATACACTTGGTAGCTTAGCTGATGATAATCTCGACGTACTTCACTCACCCAAAGTATCTCGGGTCAAAGAATCTACTGAACTGAAATTCACAACTATAAACCTGTAGATGTATACGCTTCATACACTAACTTGTTACGACTTGTTTCAAAAGCCCAACTAGGTGCAGTGCTAGTTTCGCAAACGTCATTTTTACCAGCAGTCAGGCCCACCTATCTATAATTATCCGAACCACACTCTCGGTGCAAAATCGTGCAGTGATATTTTCACAAACACCATTTTTAACCAGCAGTTAACTCCCCCTATCTATAATTCTCCGGACATGACTTTCAGTGCAAAAAATTGTAGTGGGGATTATTGGTATAGTAGGAGTTGTAAGTATATAAGAATGCTTCATTACATGTATAAATTCATTCTTCGAACTATAATCGTCTGCCTCAGATTACTCTCAGAGAGCAGAGTGTTTCAATATATCAATTTTTTATATAAAATGAGTGATATTGGAAGTTTGTTGAATGACGTTGGCGGGGCTGAATACGATGTGATACATCTTCGTGAATTGAACATAAATTCAAAATATGAAGTAGCCCAGCTCAAGGCGATTACCACCACATATGGAAGAAGAATATTAGCAAATTTTGGAGGTATGAAGACATCGACATGGCTACCCGAACGTTCTGGAAATCTTTCAGACGAATTGTTGCAAGAGATGAATGAAGGGAGAAGATTAATGCTGATATACAAAGGGGCGAGGAAGATATCGGAAGGTTGTAAGATGCATCAGATTGAATTTGAGCAATTATCTGATTAGAATAAATATTGTATGAAGTTTATATGTAAAATATTATGTATCATGCAATACATCGTATAACAAAAATTATGTTTCTCCATGCTGTTGTTACGTTTTTTATTATTTGGTGATTGGATGATATAGCCCACGTGGACGATAATGACAAGTGACATTTGACAGATGACGAAATACAAAATGGCGGTTGACACGTGACATTTGACAGATGACGTTGTAAAAAATGGCGGTTGACACGTGACATTTGACAGATGACGTTTGACGTAATAGAGATGGCGGTTGACAGATAACATTTGGCAGATGACTTAATAAAAAATGGCGATTGACAGATGACATTTGACGTGCCAGGATCTTATAAATACCATAGCCCATGTGGACGTCATGGCCGGGAATTTTTGGTGCATGACATTTGATGCATGACATTTGACAGATGTAATAAAAATGGCGAGAGCTTTACTTTGGCTACCGTCAAGGTCGAATGTTACAAATACGGATACAGACATCAAATTCATTCAAAGAAGGGGGATTCTTTGTGAATGTATTCGCGGAAACACATGCAAGCTGCTATATATATTACAATAAGTAACATTTCACTTTTCGCATGGCCCTCCGCTCGCTACCGCTCGCTACGGGGGCTCAAGAAAAGGAAACTAACCAGGTGCTAACCCAAACTTAAACCAAGACATACCCAAATCAAGAAAAAAACTGGGCTAACCAAAACTAACCCAAGACATACCCAAAATCAAGGAAAAACTGTTAGAAACTTAACCGTTAAAAAAATAAAAAAAAGCAACGGGGTTTGAATCTGAGCCGCCGCCGATAGCCATAGAATTGAGACCTAACCATCTAAACCTCTAGACCACGACAGCTCAAGCTGCAAATTGATTGCATCGCGAAGACATCGAATGAAATCGCTCGAGTCAACGCCACCTACACTAGATGGCGTTGAAGACGCTTTTACCTTGACAACAGCCAAAGTAAAGCTCTCGCGAGACACTCATTAAAAAATGGTTGTTGACAGATGACATTTGACAGATGACGTAATAAAAATTGGCAGCTGACAGATGAAATTTGACAAATGACACGCCACGCCCTTAAAAAGACCCTAGATCACGTGAACAAAAATGACATTTGACAGTTTGGGTTAGCTTGGGTTAGTTTGGATTAGTTTGAGTTAGCTTGGGTTAGTTTGGGTTAGACACTCTGCGATGATATAGAGGAAGATTGCTGGGGCGATGGATAGACGATTGTAACCAAAAGATTGAAAACACAAACCAACAGACAACCCCTATCTATGGAAGCGACAAGGAAAGCTGCAGAGAAATTGTTCTCAGTGTGTACCAGAGTTAACGGATTAGGAGATGGTTAGTGCCGGTTCCAAACTACAGCTGAAGGAAGCCCCGGGCCCAGATGGTGTCCCTGCCGAGATAATTAAATGCCTGGCACAAAAACATCCATACTACTTTAGACACTGCTTTGAACGCCTGCTAAAGACTGAAGAGTTCCCGATCCACTGGAAAAAGGGGAAATTAGTATTGATAGAAAAATCCAAGCTAAATCCAGACTCAATGCCAAAATAGAGACCTATTTGTCTATTGAACTCGGTAGGCAAGCTTCTTGAGCATATAATTCTGGCAAGACTCGTTGACACACTGGAACTTAAAGAAAACCTTTCTCCAAAACAATATGGTTTCCGCGGAGACAGATCAATAGTTCACGATGTCTGAGGACTTCTTGTAACTCGGGATGTTAAAAATGCATTTAACTCTGCCCTATGGAGAGAGATCGTGCAAGAAAACGAACTGAGAGGTGCCCCACCCTACTTGATCAGGATAATCCAGAGCTATCTGTCAGGCCGCAGTATTATTATTGAATCCGGAAAATCAAAGACAAGAAATGGAAATTACATGTGGTGTCCCCCAGGGCTCTATCCTAGGGCTCACATTATGAAACATTATGTACGATGGGTTACTAAACTTGCCGCAACCTGAAGGAGTTTCATTGACAGAGTACGCCGACGATGTGGCAATGCTGATCTTGGGAAGAAACCCTCGGGAAATTCAGTTAAGATTGGATATTGCCACTCCAGCCATAGCAGGGTGGCTCGCAGATAACCATTTGGAGCTTGCCGTTGAGAACACAGAGATGGTAATACTGAGCTAAAAAAAGATCCCGCGAGCTTTATTTAACTTTATGGGGTCAAAGACCCCCCAACGGCTAAGTGAAGTACCTGGGTATTTGGATTGACAGCAAGCTGATATTTAGGGGACACGTAATCAAAACTGCGGCTACGGCGGGAAGGACTATGACGAAATATTGCAGGCCCTACGGCCGGGAAGAGAAGAGTGCCTTAAACTACAAACACAACCAAGTTGCATACGGTGGGTGCCAGAGGGAAGCGGCCATTTGGATCTGTAGCGCGTACCGCACCGTGTCGACGGAGGCTTTGATGGTGCCCTCAGACCTGCCCCGCTGGACCTCGTCGTCCGGGAAAGAACGAAAATATTTGAAGCTTTCGAGGGGACCCGGGGAAGGATTAAAACGGAAGCAAGAGACCAACTACTCGAAGAGTGGCAGCAGAGATGGTCCAACAGCAGTAAAGGACGATGGACCTACAAGTTAATCCCGAATATCAGGGGATGGATAAAGAAACCAAGCGGACAACAAAAAAATTTCTACCTCACCCAAATACTGTCTGGCCACGGATGCTTCAAGGACTATACAAGAGATATAGGAAATAGTGATGACGTAGGGTGCCATTATTGTGAAGAAACGGACGATGCCGAGCATAAGTTTTTTCATTGCCTCGCTGGAGACTACATTGTCGTGGAAACGGTTTTCGTTTTCCGCGATTTTTTCGCTTATTTTTGCTCCTATAAGCTTCTGGGATGTCTAACTCATTTTGAGCTATCAAACGTCAAAATCGGACCAAAATTGCCAAAATTACAGCGAATCTAAGAATTCGTGTATATCGCGACCCGCGACCTGCAGCGCTAGACCAATGGGCGCCGCTCTCCACCCACGAGGCGACCCTGGCCACGTGCTTTCGATTTTCGAAATAGTTTTTCGCTTTGTTTTCTGCGAATTTTGAACGCACAGAAATGATATGCATACCGTCGTGTAGGGAATTAAATTCTCTTTAATCTGATGTGACATATGCATGAATTGAACAAAAATTAATGGCAAAAAACTGGCAAAAACTGTTAAATGCGCAATATGCCCATATATGGCAAGTGTAGTTTCGTGTGCAGTTTTAGGGTTGGTTTTTCGCAGCTTCGTGTAGTTTCGGGTGCAAAATAGGGTCGGTTTTTCCTGGTTTACTGCTGGTTAAGCAGGAGTTAGGTGGTGTGGGGCGCAAAAATTCGCGGGACGTGTGCACCTCAGCGTAACAAAAACCCCGCGTTTTTCGGACAATGCAAAATTCTCTCGTCATTTGTTGTGCCGTCAACATATGATACTCTCGTCATTTGTTGTGCCGTCAACATATGATTTTGTTCTTGTTTTAACTGATAGTGTCTTTGACAATCAGATTAATAGTAAAATTTAAACAGTTTAATAAAGTCTTTGTCATCATACCGTGTGATAGACAAATAGCGTGCAGTCTTTTTCAACTTGCCTGATTTAGTCTCCGGGACAAATCGGCAAAACTTCACATACAACTGTGAACGCGAAAGAGTGAATTGCATTAGAAGAAAGAAGAATCGCAGTGCTTTCCAGAAGCCTTAACTCAGCCGAGTTCTAACATCGCTGGAAGCCTGCTCTAAGACGTTCATCCCGAATTCAGCGTTTCCAGGCGCCCGGAAAGATCTTCTATCATCGATCCAACGACATCGGTTCAATCTAGAAGCAATCAGCGTTCAACAAAAAGCACTGTGACACCGCTCGTTATTCGCGCTTTCTAGAGCACCGTTCGTACGCTCTAATTGGATTAACTTAATTGGATTATTACACACTTTAACGGATAGCTGCCTTCAGTGAACTTTTGGTGAGGTCGCATGTATATTGATTTGCCATATATTGTTCTGTAGGGACCCAGGCATCGCGTTATTGTCATAATTAGTTGTAATCACTTAATAACTCGCTCTCTTAACTAGTTTGTTTTAGATACTTAGTTACTGCTTTGAGCCGTTGTTTTTCATAAACTTTTAACTTGTTCAAGTCGCAAAGGCGCATTGGTTTAAAGTTGCAATTGATTATTCAGCTAATTAATTAATCCTGCTCTTAGAGGCAACAGTTCAATTACTTTGAAACTCGTTAACATTTGATTAGTGTTGAAAATTTCATGCTTAGGGACGTGGTGTGTTCTTAATTGTAATAATAATTAGCACCGTAGTTATAGTTTCCTAGAATTTTTTAACATATTGTTTGAGTATCTAACTCTCTTTGCAGTCGAAATTGAGTTAGTATATTCTGAATTATCATTGTCTAGCAGCATTTTAGTAATTTTAGCGCTACGACTAGTAGAAACATTGTTTATATTGCCTAAAGTCTAACTTAACTGTAAACATTGAAAATTGACACCTGTAGCATACCGCCTTCGAAAGTAGGTCACTCGTACTTCAGACCTAGGTCAACATTTGACCCACTTTTAGCATATTGCCTGCTTAATAGATCTGAGTGCCTAGAGTAGTGATACTGTATTAAATACTTTGATAAGTGTTCTTTGACAACTGGCTAACCCTCCTAGCTCGTAGAGCGATACAGGGTGTTTCTATTTTCATAACTTTTTGCAGGAAAGTGATAAATTCTTGAAGAGATCATTTAAAGTAAAAATTAAGTGTATTTTGTTTAACCTTTAGTAAAAGTGAATCTCTCCTGAAGGCCGCAGGCAATGTTCTAATATAGCTTTTCTTTTCCGCAGGTTTTCTTTTGGCAACAAATAGAAAAAACGTATTATTATTGAGCTTTCCTTTTTGAGTATTTTTTCTTTAGCAGTAAATAGAGAAACGATTTTTTAAACAGTTGTTCTCAGACAGGCTCAGTCGAGCGAGAGAATAAGTTGTTTGGTTAGAAAGTTAGGATCCTGGGAAGTTGTTCTATTGTGCATGCATATATCATTACAGGCGTTTCCAGAGACAAAGCGAAGCAGTAACATCAGTAGTTAGAAGTAGTTAGAGGTTCTTTGGACTAACATTCCAATTTTGACTGCATTATCTTGCTGTCTCGAAGTGAAATAGTGATATCTAGCAGAAAGTTTTCTTCAGGGTCTTATCTGAACATTTGTAAATTTAAATTAGTGTATTAGTAGGAAAGTGGCTGTAGTGACAGACGTAGGAAGACGCACGCCAATCCTTTGCCCCCTTTTTAACGTAACTTTCATTGCAGAGCGACCCCCCCCCCCCCCCCCCCCGCCGAAAAGAAGATACAATTGTCAATAATCAAAATTTAAATTCAATCAAGTAAATAAACAACCTGAGCCCTTCATATTAGAAGTTAATACTTCCAGGCTGTTCTAAGGAACATACGCCGTTTGTGCAGGTTGTTTTGCATAATTTTTGATTTGAATTAGGCCGCTGACGCCAAGTGCTAGGCTAAATTTTGTCGTATCTCGGATATTCCACGTCCGGTGATATATTGCTACGCGTCCCAGGACTAAGGCGGGTCTCAGATTTTATTGATTAATAAAAATTTCTTCTTATCTCCCTCGTGGTGGTCCGCTAACGATTTCCTGTTAGCGGGGAAGGTGGTGGGTCCACTCAAAACCCCCCGGACTTAGAAACCCCGGAAGCTAATACATTATATAATAAAAATAGTAGTAAAGCTACTTGGCATCCCATAACCTTAAAAATTCATACACTCGTATCTGATCGAGATATAGAGTGCAAACAAACTTAAATTAAACCGGGTATTCATTCGGCTAACCTGTTTTACGGACGTAGCAGGGAACCCCCTTTGGACGAAAAAGCGAATCAAGGATCCATGGACATGGACAACAATCCTCCGCCACTCTTGGAATTTCTTGACCGCCTTCAGCAAATGTTATCAGGCGAGAATCTGTTAGCAGATCAGCCCACCTATGCATCGTCACGAGAGTACCCGCTCGAACAGGACAACTCCAAGACTTCGTTCCCGGGGCAGCCTCCGAGTCTGGCCATCCACGGGACATCCTTGGAGAAGCACGCTACCTTCCTTTACGACGCCAGGAGGCGCCTGAAGAGCGTGCACGCCTAATTAGAGATCGAGACGACAAGATATGCCCACATGTAACGACAGGATAGGAGTAATCTTGACACCCGAAAATTTCCAATTGGAACGAGGCAAAACTGGGAAGAAGCGTCTTTATTAGCGTTAAATATCTTGCTTAGAAAGATCACAGATGAACGGGAGTACCAGGAAGCAACAAGACGGAACAGAAGAAAGAAGGAGAAACAACAGTCATACGTAGCGAGAGCGGGGCCAATACGTATTGGTGGTGTACCAGAGGAAGGGTTTTAGTGGGTCAGATAATTTGGAGTCCAACAATACTCCGTGCGACAAAACATCTTTACATAAGCCCGAGTGTACTCAGAACCCCACCCCTATATAAAAAAAAGTTATTTTGGGTTAGCTTGGGTTAGTTTCGGTTAGTTTGCCACGCCCTAATAAGCTAAAAGTTAAATCAGTTGGCAGCTCAAACGGGATAGTTTGCGTGGAAATACAAGACATCACAATAATCGGCTGCTACTGCTCCCCAAATACCACCGTGACGGAATTTGAGGATTACGTTAACCGACTACAGAACATCGCAACAAACAAAACAACATCCATTATAATAGCGGGGGACTTTAACGCGAAGGCAGCAGACTGGGGGTCTCCAGTTACTGATAGGAGAGGTGAAATATTAGCAGAGGCAGCAGCGGGTTCGAGATGGATCTCGCACAACAAGGGGGACAAGCCAACATTTGTCAGAGGTGCATCGTCATCATATATAGATATTACGTTTACGACAGAAAACATAGCAAGAGACGTCCGGCGATGCGAGGTGCTAGATAACGAGACGATGTCACCACATAGACACATAATCCTGGAATTAGGAGGGAACACAAAGGATAAGTTTACCATAAAGGATAGAATCGAAATCGACATTGCCAAAATGAGAGCCGAAATTACACAAGCACTGCACGGGGAGCCAGAACAACTGTCGAGGAATATACAAGAATCATTAAAAATGCCTACAACAGGTGCAAAATAAGGGGGCACAACACAAGATAAGCACATATTGGTGGACGACTGAAATCAAAGTCCTAAGGGAAAAATGCATAGCAGCCAGAAGAGACCACAAACGAACTTTAACTAGGCACGGGGAAAGTATAGAGACAACACAGAAATGGGAATTATACAAGCAAAGGAAAAAAGAATTGGCTAAAGGAATAAGAGCTGAAAAAAGAGCTAGATGGGTAGAACTCTGTGAACAACTCGAGGAAAATGTGTGGGGCACGGATACAGGATTGTGATGAGGAAGTTTAACAAAATGAATACACCTTTCAGGCTTACCGACCAAATTGAGAAAGAAGTAATCAATGCTCTATTTCCAACAAGAAGAGATATATTACCTGGGCGAAGAAGGGTAGAGCAGGAACCACCGCCCTTTACGGATAAAGAGATACAAGAGAGCGTGGGAAAAATGAAAATGGGCAAGGCAGCGGGCCCGGACGGAATCCCGCCGGAGGCAATACGGGAATTTTACAGAGTAGCGCCAACACATCTAAGGGCACTGGTAAATGACTTGCTGAGGAAACAGGTGTTCCCGAGGCAGTGGAGGAAAGCGACTTTAGTGTTGATACACAAGCCGGGAAAACCGTTCGAAGCACCAAATGCATAGAGGCCTCTGTGTCTCGAGAATACACTGGCGAAACTGTACGAGCACCTGGTCAAGATTAGACTGGAAGAGGAAATCAACCAGGGGGAGGGACTGACGGAAAACCAGTATGGTTTTAGAAAGGGAAGATCGACCATCCAGGCAATAGACAGAGTCGTACAAATTGGAGACAGAAGCCGTGTATGTGGTGCTGGTGAAAGATGGTGCCTGCTGGTGGCACTGGATGTGCGCAACGCCTTCAATACGGCATCATGGCGGGGTATACTCGAAGAACTGGAGCGCAGGAACATAAGTGGATATTTAATAAACGTGGTGCGGGACTACTTCCAGGATAGAGTGATCAAACATGGTGATAGAAATACAGAAATAACAACGGGAATACCGCAAGGCTCGGTCCTTGGTCCACTATTGTGGAATGTTTTTTACGACACGGTTTTAAAAATTCCGCTCATGGAGGGGACACAAATGGTGCGTTTCGCTGATGACATAGCGTTGGTCATCAAAGCAAAAGAAAGGACTGAGTTGGTGCATAAAACCAATGAAGCACTACGATTGGTATCTGAATGGATTGCGCAGCATGGGCTGGAGTTGGCACCAGAAAAGACAGAAATTGTGATTCTAAATGGCAAGAGGAAAAGAACAGACCTGAAATTCAAGATAAACCAGACAGAAATCGTCCCAGTAAAATCCGTGAAATACCTAGGAGTTGTCATAGCTGAAAATCTAACGTTCGGGGAGCATGTAAAGTACGTGGTCAGGAAAGCAAATGATAGACTGGCGGCTTTATCGCGAACTATGCCAAACATAAAAGGTTCCCCGTCAGAAAAAAGGCTACTCCTATACGGGGCAATACAGTCTATAATACTGTACGCTGCACCGATATGGAGAGGTGTTATTAAGAATAAAACATATTAGCGGTTATTGGAGAGTACACAAAGGAAAGCTCTACTCAGGGTAGTGAGCGAATATCGGACGGTTTCCTCACAGGCGTTGCAGGTGATCGCCGGAGTCCCACCAATACATCTCCTTATAGAAGAAAGGCAACAACTAATGATAGGTGATCCAGCCACGCCCGAAGCAAAAGCCAGAGCAAGAGAACACACAATTACAGAGTGGCAGAGGGAATGGGAAGACAACACGAACAAGGGACAATGGACTAAAGAATTGATCCCAGACATTGGAGCCTGGATATCATGCAAATTTAGGAGACTGAACTATTTTATAACACAAGCCATCACAGGTCATGGGTGTTTTAGGACCTATACTAAAAGGATTGGAAAAACTAATGACAAATGTCTTTACTGCGAGGTCGTGGATACGGCAGAACATATTCTATTCGCATGTCCTAAGTGGATCAGGAAAAGGATGGTAGTAAACCTAGAGTTAGAAGTTGACATAAATTCTAGAAATATGATTGCGGAAATGACGAAAACTGAAAAACACTGGAGATTACTGGATAAATATGTTCGAGAAATTATGAGCGAAAAGGAAATTAAAGAAAGAGAAAATCAGCAGAGACAGGCAGAATAGGAAATAGTGAATTCCTATTCATGCATGGATCGTACATGAAGGAATGCCTGAAGAAGGCGGTACCATGTGCGGTCACGGAGAGGGGAAGGGTTTAGTGGGTCGGTTAGACCGGAGTCTCACACACGTGCGGCGCATGACATCGAACAACAATGCCGCAGACGGTGCATAGAAAGCATTCCTGATCCCTCTATAAAAAAAATAAAAGTTTGCCACTAACCCAAACTAACTAATAAAACATAACACTTAATCCTCCGTATTCTTCTACAGCAAGATAAATAAGAATATGTTTGCCGTTTGGCTTCCAAAAAATTATGACGCCGTCATCATTATTGCGGCAGATGTGTTGCATTTTTTTGACTCTTAGTTTAGATCATTGTATTTATTTTTCCTAGAAATCCCAGCACTTGCAAAAGCTCCTTGTTTATATTCAAGTTATTACACATATAAATTTGTTATTAATTTAGATCTGTTGGCTGCTAAATATATCATATTTGTCTATCAGACAAAGTATCTAATAGGAGAGCGTGCCGAAAATTTTTAGTAGGATTTAATTATAATTTATTTAAAATTCCGCATTAGTTGTAAACTTTAAAATATCATGGTTCACATCAACGAATATTGATAGATATAAAAATATTGGAAGCAGACATAAGATATAAATGGTGTTTTCTTACATTTTTCTTGAATATATTTTTAGACTATTGTCTTCGTCTTGAAAATTCTTAGACAAGAGGTCATTGTTTTTGCGGTTTTTACTTAGGAAATAACTATTTTAATTCGACCTAGTATAATATCTATAAGCTTAATCTATAAAGTATTTAAGTTTCCCGCCATTCACGCTTTTACCCGAATATTTCCGAGCAAGTTGATATAATAAAACGATCTACTCCTTGAAAATATCTAATATTTCAGGATGACAACAACAATGTTTTTTTGCATTTTTTAATTATATGTGTAATTTTTCTGACTATAATATTTGGGATGTTATTATAAAAAAATGTATATACCGTAGTCAATGTACTTTATGGTTTAACAAATAATGTACTAGAGATTTTTAGAGATTATATTTATTTGCTCAAAAGCTTTAAAATGATATAGCTCAAGTGGTCGAATTCAACTTCTTACAACTTGTTTCAAAGACACAACCCCGTGCAGTGTTAGTTTCGCAAACGCCATTTTAACCAACAGTCAGGTTCACGCCATTCCGAGTTGCCACGGCATGTGGCCCATCAAATCCCACTGTCCTCCCCCAGGCTGGAGAACACCGAAGTACAAAGTCTGGAGCAGATCAATGACGGTTTGTGACAAAAGGAGCTACATTGTATCAGCTGGCAAGAACATCAAACTGGTGAGAGCAGTTTGATTACGGGGAGTACCGCCCCCGCCATTCCGAGTTGCCACGGGATGTGGCCCGTCAAATCCCATCGTCCTCCCCCAGGTTGGAGATCACCGAAGTACAGAGTCTGGAGCTGATCAATTACAGTTTGTGACAAGAGGGGCTGCATTGTATTAGCTGGCAGGAACGTCAAACTGGTGGGAGCAGTTTGATTACCGGGAGTGACGCCCCCGCCATTCCGAGTTACGACGGGATGTGGCCCATCAAATCCCATCGTCCTCCTTCAGGCTGGAGAACACCAAAGTACAAAGTCTGGAGCTGATCACTGGGGAGTGACCCAACAAACCCGATTTTTACCCTTGTCAGACTAGGGACCTTCAAAGAAATGAGTCTGAGGCCCATGCTTCCAGTGGAAGCGGCCCTAGGTGGTAGATGCATACGCCTACTCGCATCGTCCGGTGAAAGACCACCCTACCAGAACTGGGGAGCGCTAAGTGGTTTTCCCGAATCAGGTTCCACTTCCGCGCTGGTGGTTCCAGGTTCCACAGTAGGAATATAATAATATGGACATGATGGTGCTTCCAGGATCAAAATATTCCGGAGGTAAACTCCCGGCCATTCGGATCTCCGGGCGCTGGGTGGCCCTGGGAGCCCTTCATTCCGCATTTTACAGACAGCAAAGATACCGAACCAATTTAGAATTGATTTCTGCAACATAAGAGGCCTAAATACAAACATAAATTCGGTACACCAACATCTACATCAAATATACCACACATACTAGCCCGTACAGAAACACAAGTATGTTCTACAACAACAGTAAACTACCCCTATCCTGGTTACGACTTACATACCCGATTTAGACATAAGTTCGGAATATGCCTTTTTGTCCGAAGCGGCCTTTCATGTCACCGCGAGGAAACACTCGAACCGAACAACCTTGACGTCATGTGGCTCAAGTTCACCGCCAAGGGATTAACCAAGTTTATATGTTGTCTCTATCGCCCTCCGAGCGATAGAGCCTACCAAAGTTTTTTCTCAACACTAGCTACCACCTTTGACTCAATACAGGCGATCACCCCAGTTCAGAAATAATCGTTCTGGGAGACTTCAATGCCCACAACACCAACTGGCTCAAACATCACAACAAGACCGACAACGAAGGTAGAGAGGCTGAAGCATTTGCCATCAGCTGCGGGCTTACTCAAATTGTAGACGAACCAACACGAATCTCAGAGAGGGGCGAATTCGCCGCCCTCCTGGATCTTTTTCTAAACACCAATCCTGACCAGTACACAATTACAGTTCATCCGCCATTAGGTACTTCCGACCACAAACTTATTACAACGGTTCGTGAATTGCCACTCATACAGAGGGATCCACCATTGCCTCCCAAAATCTGGCATTACAATTCTGCAAACTGGGACGATCTAAGGGAGTTCTACCTAGATTTTCCTTGGCTCGACGTCTGCTTTGGCGCCGATGACTCGTCAGTCTGCTGTGAAGCGATCACGCAAGTAATCTCCTCAGGAATGGAAGCATACATCCCAAATTCCATCAAGTTACCATCAAAAGGAAAGCCCTGGTCCGACAGAAGATGCGAAAGAGCTGTGGGTAGGAAACAGCAAGCCTACAAGTACTGGCAGCAAAATCCGACCGCTGAAAATCGCAATTATTTTGTCGAAGCGAAAAACGAATGCAAGCGTGTTATCGACGAAACTAAAGACAAACACAATCAATGGATCAGGAATAAACTTTTGCAATGCCCCAGTGGCTCCAGGAATTTCTGGTCGGTAGTAAAGGCAGTAAGTAACAACTTTACAGAAACGTCTCTCCCACCTTTGACGGACGAACACGGCGACTACAGCCAAGGAAAAAAGCAAACATGCTCGCCAAAATTTTTCTTCGCACTCTACCTTAGACGTCCCCCAAGGCAAGACTCTCCCCACCATATCGAACATCAACACTACCATGGCAGAAGTCAAGTTTCATCACCGTGATATTCGTAAAATCCTTAAAGAACTAGATACGCAAAACGCATCAGGACCGGACGGAATATCTGCCATCGTATTAAAGAATTGCGCCAACGAACTAACATCCGTTTTTTCCAGGCTTTTTTCTCTGTCTTAAGGAAAAGGGATTTACCCATCTTCTTGGAAAGTCGCTCGAGTGCAATTTGTTCCAAAAAAAGGCAAGAAAAACACGCCTTCAAACTATTGCCCAATTGCCCTGCTTCCAATAATCTCCAAAGTCATGGAACGTGTAGTCAATCAGCAACTACTCAAGTACCTCGAGAACAACAAAATAATCAGCGATAATCAATACGGCTTTCGCAAAGAGAGATCGACAGGAGATATATTGGCCTATGTCACTCATATATGGCGTAGGGCAATTGAGAACTACGGAGAGTCTCGAGCGATTGCGTTGGATATTTCAAAGACATTCGACAGAGTTTGGCATGACGGACTGTTCAACAAACTGCCGTCCTTCGGACTGCCAGCCTCTCTCTGCAGCTGGCTTGCCAGTTTCCTTAAGAACCGATCTCTGCACGTTGCAGTCGATGGACACATCTCGGACACATTCACCATCAACGCGGCCGTGCCTCAGGGCGCAATACTTTCACCAACTCTGTTCCTCATCTATATTAATGACCTGCTGACCGAAACAAATAATCCTGTTTACAGTTTTGCAGATGACAGTACCCTTGTCTCCCACTTTAGATCAGAAAAACCCTTACCAGCAACTCAGACTCGCTGGTGCGCTATTTCGCAACAAAAAACTCTATACACCGCAGCAGTTGCTCTTGCTCTACAAAGCGCAAATAAGACCGTGCTTAGAATATTGCTCACATATCGGGGGTGCCGCACCAAAACACACCCTAAAACTGCTGGATTCCATTCAGAAGAGAGCTGTGCGTCTCGTCGGCGACCCGGAGTTTACCCGGAATCTAGATAGTCTGGAACACCGCAGACATGTAGCCGAGATATCTCTGTTTTACAGATACTTTCACGGCAGATGTTCCCAGGATTTGGTCCGCCCCATCCCGCCCCTGGCAACTCCAGTCAGACAGTCACGACAGACGGCAAGAGCGCACCAGTTCGTCGTACAACTGGAAACACCTAGAACATCGCTTTACAAGAATTCCTTTGTCTGGCGCACTGCATCACTGTGGAACTCACTCCCAGGACATCTGTTTCCCACTAATTACAACTTACAAATATTCAAGAGCCGTGTCAATCAACATCTTCGCAAACACACCGCTCGTCGAGCGCCATAGGGTCTCCCTTTAGTGTGTGTGCCACTGCCATAAAAAAACTTTTTATCCTCTAGCTTAGCGTTCCCACAGTCAGTCAGAGTCAAGCCCGAGTTAGTCAACGACGTTATTATTGTATAAGGCAAATAGCCAAAATATCTACATAAAGTATTATAATATAATAATAACTAGGTATATTATACCTAGTTTTAGTTTTGGGAAAAATAAAATTGTTTTTAAAACGAGTTTATTGCGTTCTTGATATATAAGTCGTGCGCAAAATATAGAAGATACCACCACGTGATTGAAGAATGACATAATCTAGAAAATAATACGGTCCAAGTTTGGGGTGCGAGGTGAGGGTTCGCGGGGGCAGGCAAGGTTCCTAATGCGTCAAAAGGTCGCAAGATGGCGGGAATATGGTGGGTCGTAGGGGGCATAGCTCAAGTAGGTGATGTTTGCTAAAATCTTTATTTTCCCAGTTAGGCCAGCTCGTGCCTGGCACAAAAAAACTACATCGGACCTTAAATTTTCTTATGGAGATTTACATGTAAAAATGGCGAAAATTGAGCCAGAACTCTGCTTCAGTATCAGTATCAGTATCAGAAGGGGTGACCCCTAGCGGGCCTTACACTTTGGCCCGTTGTGCCCCCAGCCCGCATTATAGAACCGCCAGGATTCCGGTCCTCCTTAAGAAAGCCCGCATATCCTTCAAACTAATACGACGCACTGAATCTGGCTCGATCGACGTCACGCCAAAGATTCTGAATCTTGCCCACGCGAATTTGGAGTAAGCAGATGGGTATGGGGTCTCGTCGTCCTCCAAGCACCATCTACACTCCCCCTCCTCTGAAATTCTCAGCAGGTTCAGATGTCGTCTAAGCCTACAGTGCCCTGTGTAGAATCCTATACCAGGGCCCTGCACTCGTTCCTAGGTAGGCACAACAGCCCCCTGGCAAGACTCTTTCCGTCTCATCCCCGGAGCCGTCCGCCATACCTTCTCCGCCCGACCGTCCATCCAGGCCTCCAAAGCTCTTTCGCGAACACTCTGGGCGATCCCCACACAGGGATCAGGCGCCAAGTATCTGGGTGCGGACCCTTCTAAGGCATCAGCGGCCTCGTTTCCCAGTACACCCGAGTGTCCCGGTACCCAGGCCAGCGTAACCTTTTTAAGCTTTGCAAGTTCAATCAGCCAGCTTCTACACTCCCTTACCAACAAAGAGCGCGTGCGGACCAACTTCAGCGCCATGAGTGCGGCCTTGCTGTCGGAGCAGAAGAAAATCCTCCCGCCACCGATACTGAGCCTTAACGACTCCTAGACTCCCATCTTGATTGCTAAAATTTCCGCTTGGAAAACCGTAGTGTGCTCGCCCAGTGAGGCGGATAGTTTCCGCCCCAGGGCCTCACAGTACGCACCAGCTTCGGACAGTGTTCCCATTCAGGACCCATCTGTGAACCAGACAAGCACATCCCAGGTTCCCGTCCTTCCCTCCGTCCAATCCTCCTTTGTAGGGAAGAGGAAGTTCAGCCCCTTAGGGAAGCCTATCTCAGGAACCATCGCGTCACCTGGCATACTCAGAATGGCCAGGTCCCCTGACAGGCCCCGCCGTAAACCACAATGGCCCGTTGTCACTTCACATTCCCACATTAGCCAGTCTCATGGCAGCTCTGGCTGCCTCGTGCCTCACCCGGTCCGCCAACGGGGACAACCCCACCAGCACTTCCAGGGCCCTCGTGGGCGATGTCCTCATAGCCACGGTGATGCAGAGACATGCAAGTCGCTGTAATTTGTCCAGCACTAGTCTGGACGCCATTTTCATGGATCCTGGCCACCAAACATCCGATCCGTGCATGAGCATCGGAGCGATCATCGTCCTGTAGATCCATAACATAGTTTTCGGCCCAAGTCCCTCTCAGCGCCCTACGGCAAGCCCACGGAGCACTGAGCGCCGCAGCGGTCTTGAGCCGAATGTGGTCCTGAAAGGTCAGTTTGGAGTCCAAGCAGACACCCAGATACATGACGCATTTCTTAGCCACAATAGGGGTCCCTTCCAACGTGATGTTGGGAGAGACCTACAGCTTCCTTTTCCTGGTAAAGATGACCATCTCTACCTTGTTGGGATTCGCTCCCCTTGGCTATCTACCAGCGTAGAACAATATCCCTAAAAAATCACCCCCTACTTATATCTGTACCCAAAGATAGTTGATAGGTACTAAGCCAAGCATAATTAGGATTGTACAAGCGGAATTACCTAGTAAGATATTGGAGATTTTACAGGTCCCGGGCAAAGAAATTGAAAAAACAGAGGTGGCTTTAAGTTATCAGGTGGTTTCGGCAGATTCCGATCTTATCCGGTTTTCCACTCGGGCATTCATTGAAGATTTCCCGTCGCTAAAAAATCAAATTAGGTTTATAGAACAATAGTTGATGCATTTCATGGGAATTGTTTTCTTAGGAGTAGCAATGAATCAAGAATTTGGCGACTTTGCAATGATGTTGCCACTATCGTACTTTTTATAAAAAGGACTATTGAGAAATTTATTTTTATTATTTTTTTTGCAACATCTTTGTTTTTAAGATGCAAAATTTTTATAATATTATTTAATAAGCCACTATTTCGTTTTTTTATTTTTTTATTGACTTCAGATTTATTAGGCTTTTTTCCTAGGTCACAAGCTACCTAAAATATACATGAAATACTCAACAATGTTTAACATGATACAGAATACAGTTTCGTACGTTTATATTAGGTTACTCCCAAATAATGAGAATTAAAATATTATTTGCTTGGTCATTAATTCTTTCATTTCTCATTATCTATGAGCAGAATATTTTAAGTTAAAAAGTGAGCAATATGCTTATATAATTTGTCACTGTTTTTCATGTAGAGATCGATCTTCAGTTCATTATCATGCGTGATAATATCACAGATGATTTCTAATATATAATGCAATATTTTCAATTTTGTTTTTGGAGAGTTCGAAATGATGCCCAATTAAAGTGTGCGAATTATTTCAATTAATTTCTAAGGTACACACATTTCATAAAATCCCATGGTCATAATCTGATAAAAACCTGCAACTTCGAAATAGTATTCTCATGGATGGAAAAGTTTATACTTATATCCAAAAATAATACTAAATAATATCGAAGATATTTAGTGATATATTAGCAAAAAAGTGACTACCAATTTTATTATTAATCATAGGTTTGAATCAAATAAATTAAAATTTGGAATTTCATGTATAATTATTGGAGTTATCTAAACCTTCTAGATACGACAAACATTATATTAGCTTTATTGTGTAACTACAACCATTTAACGATTTCTTAACTTGGGCTATTAAATAATCATTCTTGATAGAGTATTTTATCTGCGTTAAATTGATAAATTATAATTAATTATACCATCTATGCAAGTCATTTGCAATGTTCACTATGGATATACTCCATTCCCATTTCTTTCTTCTTAGATAAAGTTTTTTTTTCATACGGCGAAAATACTAGTAAAATAATTTGAGAAATCTTTGGCAAACCGAATTATTGTCACTTCAGGCGTAATTAAGACCATGAAATAGGGAGGATCTTAGTAGTGCGCGGTCCCAAATAATAACGGTGTCATAATTTAAACTAAACATAAGTAAAATGTTATTGCGAAAATATATCTTATTTTTTATTACGCATGCATCATAATCAACGATTATCGCACGCTGTAGCGTGCATAAAATGATGTTTATGACGCGCCTACTTTTTTAAAGGTTGCTATAGAAACATTTGATCATGTCAAATGTGACAGATTAATATATTCCTCAATATATCCCTTAAATTTAATATTTAAAACATTTTTGAGATTATGATGCATTCGTAATAAAAAATAGCGTATGATATACGTGTATAAGAGGCCTTTAAAGCCCTTGCGACTTGCAAAACACTCCGCTGCGCGTCGTGTTTTGAAATATGTCGCGCGTGCTTTAAAGGCCCTCTTATACACTTATATCATAATATACTAATTCATGTTAAAATTACTTGATGATTCCACAGAGCAATCCCAAATTCTAGGTTATTTAATTTTTATTACAAAATGCCAGGATATTATTCCGAAGTCTTCCATGTGGTAAGGGCGAAAAGCGAAGAATCATTCTTAATATAACTTGTACATAATATGTTTTATGTCATACCAGTACATTATTGTGTTTTTATACCTTAGATACCATTTACATAATGGATTACTTTATGCCCGTGCGGGCATAAAGTCCACTTTATGGCTCATGCGGGCATAAGGTACACTTTATGGACCCAAATAATTGAATTGAATTCGTATTTTTTTTAAATATTTACATATTGTGAATGCAATAACGAACTAGTATGATATAAAATTTTGTATGCACCACGGGTATTAATAGATGTGTACGCCCTCGGGCGACTTATAAACCCTCTGGCCAGAGGCCCTCGGGTTTGTAACATTGTCACCCTCAGGGCATAAATATCTACTTATTACCCTTGGTACATAAATAACTATTAAATTATTTAAAAAAATATTCTGGCTGCCGGTAACAGAGTGTCATTATTTCACTAAATTTTTAGATCGTCTAGTATTTTGAACTTAATAGTTGTAGTAATTAATATTATTTACTACAATATAATTGATTAATATTTAATATTTACAACTTATGCTCACGTAAGCTTTTGATACGTGTTTTAATTTTGAAAGAGTTACCGTGCAGGTGAATATGCATAATCCTTATTACAGATATTAGACAGTATTCTAACCATTTTAAATCAGACTCGCAAAGCCTAAAAACTATACCGTATGGATTATTCTTTATACTAACTGATGTGTTCAGTTTTAAGATTGTTTGCCTTTAAGGATGGTGCGAATGCGATTAACATCTTACCAACTAACCGTTTTTTGCCATCTCAGATCCAAGTAAGTGGCAACCAATAGTCGACATGCATTATTGCGTAGTTTACCTTACATAAAATAGATATCAATTTTTTTATTAAGAAATTAGTTTTAAAGCGAAACTTCTTAACGCGCGCCGGGAGTAAAATTTGAAGGTCGCGACACACGGCGGGCGATACACGGCGGGCGAAACACGACGAGTGATACATGGTGAGCGCTACACGACGAGCAATACACGACCAGCGACACGACCTGGCGAAACGAAATTGTTATGTCCAAAATAGAAACTGATGGTTAAATTAAGTAATCACTAATAATAACGAACTTTTAGTTACTGGGGCAAAGCAATAAAGTAATGAACTTGGAGGAAAGTTAGTCCTTAGATTAGCAATAGCTATATGGCATGGCAGAGACGTTAAACTGGTGAGAACAGTTTAATTACGGGGAGTGACATACCCGCCATTTCGAGCTGCCACAGGATGTAGCCGATCAAATCCCATCATCCTTCTCCAGGCTGGTGAACAACGAAGTACAAAGTCTGGAGCTGATCAAGGACAGTTAGTGACAAACGGGGCTTGCATTGTACTAGCTGCCAGGAACGTCAAACTGGTGAGAGCAGTTTAGTTAGGGAGGTGACGCCCCCGACATTTCGAGTTGCCACGGGATGTGGCCCATCAAATCCCATCGTTCTCCTCCAGGCTGGAGAAAACCGAAATACAAAGTCTGGAGCAGATCAATGACAGTATGTGATAAGCGGGGCCGCATTGTATTAGTTGGCAGAAACGTCAAAGTGGCTAGATTAGTTTGATTACGGGGAGTGACGCCCCGGCCTTTCCGAGTTGCCACGGGATGTGGCCCATCAAATCCAGTCGTCCTCCTTCAGGCTGGAGAACACCGAAGTACAAAGTCTGGAGCTGATCAATGACAGTTTGTGATAAGCGAGGCTACATTGCATTAGCTGGCAGGAATGTCAAACTGGTGCGAGCAGTTTGATTACAGGGACTGACGCCCCACCATTTCGAGTTACCATGGGATGTCACCCATAAAATCTCGTTGTCCTCCTCCATGCTGGAGAACACCGGAGTACAAAGTCTGGAGCTGTTCAATGACAGTTTGCGACAAGCGAGGCTGCATTGTATTAGCTGGCAGGAACGGCAAACTAGTGAGAGCCGTTTGAATACGGGGAGTGACACCCCCGCCATTCCAAGTTTTCACGGGATGCGGCCCATCAAATCCCATTGTCCTCCTCCAGGCTGGAGAACACCAAAGTACAAAGTCAGGAGCTGATCACTGGAGAGTGACCCAACAAATTATATTCTCACCCCTGTCAGTTTAGGGACCACCAAAGGGATAAGTGAGGCCGTTGCTTTCAGTGGAAGCGGCCCTAAGAGATAGATGATTAAGCCCACTTTTATCGTCCGGTGAAGGACCACTCCACAAGAACTGGGAAATGCTAAGTGGTTTTTCCGTATCACGTTCTGCTTCCGTACTGGTAGTTCCGGGTCCCACAGGAGGACTATATGGACATAATGGATCTTCCAGGATCAAAATATTCCGGAGGTAAACTTCCCGGCCATTCGGATCTCCGGGTGCCGGGTAGCCCTGGGGGCCCTCCATGCAACATATCACAGACAGCAAAGATTATAGCATTTTCAAATTCCGGCATAGACAAAAACTACAGCTTTGCTTAGTTTTTATTTGCCGACATAATTTAGATTGGATTATTCCAATATATGTACTGTGTATAAAATACATTACCATGTTTTAGCTTGGAAATTATTGAATATAATAATTACTATATTTATATTTATGTATTAGTATGATGTACCAGTTACTTATGATATGATAATACCATCAAGTCGGATTTTTATCCCTTTCTTAGTAGTAGGTCTTCGACTAGGTTACGGTAACATCTTTCAATTGCTCTGGTTGTCCAGTTTAATTTGTTAGCTGTTGTCTTCGTAGATTCTATATGATATGATTTTGACAGTTAAACAGGTTCAATCGAATCGAAGTTTTTTTATGGCAGTGGCACACACACTAAAGGGAGATCATATGGCGCACGACGAGCGGTGTGTGCGAAGATGTTGATTGACATGGTTCCTGAATAGTTGTAGGTTGTAATTAGGGGGAAACAGGTGTCCTGGGAGTGAGTTCCAGAGTGATGCAGTGCGACAGACAAAGGAGTTCTTGTAAAGCGATGTTCTAGGTGTTTCCAGTTGTACGACGAACAGGTGCGCTTGTGCTGTCAGTCGTGACTCTCTGACAGGATTTGCCAGGGGCGATGAGGCGGGTCAAATCCTGGGAACATATGCCGTGAAAGTATCTGTAAAACAGGGACCTTTCGGCCACATGTCTGCGGTGTTCCAGACTATCCAGATTACGGGTCGCCGTCGAGACTCACAGCTCTCTTCTGAATAGAATCCAGCAGCTTTAGAGTGTGCTTTGGTGCGGCACCCCAGATGTGTGAGCAATATTCTAAGCACGCTCTTAATTGCGCTTTGTAGAGCAAGAGCAACTGCTGCCGTGTATACAGTTTTTTGTTGCGAAATAGCGTACCAACCTTCTGGGAGGCTGATTTTGCGATGTTAGCAACGTGGCCATACCAGGATATATTGCTGTTGACCGAGACACCCAGTAGTCCGATTGACGAGGATGAAGGAATGGTAGATCCTGCCATAATGCTGTCAGGTCCCGCCGTATTGGCTCTCTTGGTAAACGTGGCTGCTTCGGTCTTTGATGCATTGAACTGGACCAAATCTCCGTCGCCCCAAGTTTGAACTTTCTCCAGATCTTGAGTAATCGCTGTAATCTGCTCTTGTCTGCGGTAATAAGTCTCAGTCGCTGGTAAGGTTTTCCTGATCTAAATTGCGAGACAAGGGTACTGTCATCTGCAAAACTGTAAACAGGATTATTCGTTTCGGTCAGCAGGTCATTTATATAGATGAAGAACAGAGTTGGTGAAAGTATTGCGCCCTGAGGCACGCCGGCGTTAATGGTAAGTGTGTCTGAGATGTGTCCATCACCTGCGACATGCAGAGACCGCTCTTAAGGAAACTGACAAGCCAGCTGCGAGAGAGGCTGGCAGTCCGAAGGACGGCAGTTTGTTGAGCAATCCGTCATGCCAAACTCTGTCGAATGCATTCAAAATATCCAACGCAATCGCTCGAGACTCTCCGTAGTCCTCAATTGCCCTACTCTATCTATGAGTGACATAGACCTATACATCTCCTGTCGATCGCTTTTTGCGAAAGACTTATTGATTATCGCTGATTATTCTGTTGTTCTCGAGGTACTTGAGTAGTTGCTGATTGACTACACGTTCCATAAGTTTGGAGATTAATGGAAGCAAAGCAATTGAGCGATAGTTTGAGGGCGTGGTTTTCTTGCCATTTTTTGGAACAGGTTGCACTCGAGCGACTTTCCAAGAAGATCAGTAATCTCTTTTCGGTAAGACAGAGAAAAAGTCTGAAATAACGGGTGTTACTTCGTTGGCGCAGTTCTTAAACACGATGGCAGGTATTCCGTCTGGTCTTGATGCCTTTTATCTAGTTCTTTAAGGATTTTACGACTATCACGGTGATGAAACTTGACTTGTGCCATGGTAGTGTTGATGTTCGATATGGTGGGGACGTCTAAGGTAGGGTGCGATGAAAATATTTTGGCGAGCATGTTTGCTTTTTCCTTGGCTGTAGTCGCCGTGATGCCACGTTCGTCCGTCAAAGGTGGGAGAGACGTTTTTGTAAAGTTGTTACTTACTGCCTTTGCTACCGACCAGAAATTCCTGGAGCCACTGGGGCATTGCAAAAGTTTATTCCTGATCCTTTGATTGTGTTTGTCCTTAGTTTCTTCGATCACACGCTTGCACTCGTTTCTCGCTTCGATAAAATAATTGCGATTTTCAGCGGTCTGATTTTGCTGCCAGTACTTATAGGCTTGCTGTTTCCTTCCTACAGCTCTTTCGCATCTTTTGTCGAACCAGGGCTTTCCTTTTGATGGTAACTTGATGGAATTTGGGATGTATGCTTCCATTCCTGAGGAGATTACTTGCATGATCTCTTCGCAGCAGTCTGACGGGTCGTCAGTGGCAAAGCAGACGTCGAGCCAAGGAAAATCTAGGTAAAACTGCCTCAGATCGTCCCAGTTTGCAGAATTGTAATGCCAGATTTTGCGAGGCAATGGTGGATCCTTCTGTATGAGTGGCAATTCACAAACCGTTGTAATAAGTTTGTGGTCGGAGGTACCTAATGGCGGACCAACTGTAACCTTGTACTGGTCAGGATTGGTGGTCAGAAAAAGATCCAGGAGGGCGGCGAATTCGCCCCTCTCTGAGATTCGAGTTGGTTCGTCTACAAGTTGAGTAAGCCCGCAGCTGATGGCAAATGCTTCAGCTTCTCTACCTTCGTTGTCGGTCTTGTTGTGATGTTTGAGCCAGTTGGTGTTGTGGGCATTGAAGTCTCCCAGAACGATTATTTCTGAACTGGGGTGATCGACCTGTATTGAGTCAAAGGTGGTAGCTAGTGTTGAGAAAAAGCTTTGGTAGGCTCTATCGCTCGGAGGGCGATAGAGACAACATATAAA
>MU182126.1:83826-119901 GCA_016904865.1 Pissodes strobi
ATTAGTTAGTTGGACTATAAATTTAGTTCAATCAATCTAAAAAAGAGTGAACCCTCTTATTTAAATATACTATTATTTTGGCATCTCGTTTAATCAAACTGTTAAAGAGAGTACGTTTGCTATCGTGTGGTAATTTAATCCAGTATAAGTTTACTGCACAATAATTTTAGTGTTAGAAGCAAAAACATTTTATTGTCAAATTAGCCATTAGCGGCCCGAGACTAATTTTGTGAAACAAAATTAGAAATAGTACATGTAATTTTTCAATAATAAAATATGGCAATTTTAGCCATATTTAAGTTATCTCACTATTAGACAAGCAATTTTAAAGTAAAAGTAACCCTCAGTTTTTTTTTTAAATAAGCCTACCGCTTTTCCGAATCAATCTGGTTTGATAAGCTAATTTTACTTTCGGTTTTTTGACAAACAGAAACACCCGTCAGCCACAAGCTGCTCGTCAACAAACGATTCACTTGTGAACACCTACGACGTCGCTGTTATGAGACTCCTTTATCTGGAGGACTGCCTTTCTCTGGAATGGACTTCCGAGTAACGTCTTTCCCGAAAACTACAACATGCAGCGCCTCAAGTGCATCGTCCATCGTCTTCTCCGCACACGCACCTTCGTTGAGTGGTATAGGATTTTCCTTTTGTGCGTATGCCAAACATAAAAAAGATAACTATTTGTTTTCAGATTTAAAAAAACAAGACATATCTAGTAAACTAGAAATGAAGTCCCAGTAAAACAATTTTTGCAATTTTTCACATAAGCGGCTTGTTCTTGCATAAAAATACAATTGGTCGGTTTTGTAGAGTTTTCACTTTTAAAGCTATTATACCATGTTGAAATAACAGGCCTTTGTAATATTTTTCCCTATAAATCTTTTTTCTGTTGGCTTTATGCAGGCCACTAGTAAAGGTCACAAATATGATCATCATTACGAAATACGCCTTCTTATGCGGTACTGATTTATACCGAAATACAATGTGTTAATAAGCATTTCGGAGATATTTTATAAAAAATGATTTTTTTACAAATTTCTTGCTTCCTCTATACTAAGTTTAGGCGTAAGAATATTTTTGTGTTTTTGGTGGGTCCATCCAGCCAGAATCAAATAATTATCCCTAATGCCACCTGAATCTTAGATGAATAGGAGAAGATATAATAAGATATGATAGAACTTCTTCGGTCCTGGTCGAATCAGGGTGTAATTTTCCGAGATATAAAGAACACTTATTCGGTACAGGGGAAAGGAATCTAGTGATAAAATTTGGCCTTTATTGAAACACTGAGTATATCGTATATTTTGTGCACCCTGTAAAAAAATCAGATATCTTCACACGAGTCCCATTGTAGACAAGCAAAAAGTGTTATCAAGAATGCCCTTTTTTCATAAAATAAACCTTTTGGGCCAGTTGTCTTCTTATGTTCCTCCGGTGACATACTGAGTACCTATATTATGTCAATATGATTTGAGAACAATTTTTGCATTTTCTTATACGTTTCGCTTTGAGCCGATTTATTATTGAACTCAACTCTTTTAATTTATTATGTGAAAATACTGCATAAAACAGAATGAACGACTAAGACAAACATCTTACATAAATCTAGGAATATTTTTTTGTTAGTGTAAACATGACTAGGGGTGGCAAACTACTCGATTAGTGGATTCTCCGTTTATATATTTTTTAAATATCGAATAACTGATTCATTAATATATTGATTGATTAATTGATTACAGTTTTTCATGGGACGTTTTTCCTTTAGTATTTTAATACAAAAATAAGACGTAAATATTGCTTTACCTGTACTTTGATCTATCATAAAGGCTGCTAAGGTATAGAACGTAGACAAAAATTATTGCACTCGTTTGGTAATTTGTTTAGTTCTATAAAAATGAATGAAGTTTTATAATAATACAACTGTTGATCAGTTAAAGTACTCATTTTGCAAAAACCAATGTTCAACTTTTGTAAGATGAATCCAAATAATCGACTAATCGCAATAATTGATTAATCGGAATAATCAAGTATTTTTTGGAATAAATTCAAAGTTGATAATTAATTATGATAATCGCCTACGCCTAAATATTAGTACTGCAACAATATAATATCTATATTTCCATGAGCTCTATTAAAGAATCGCCAAAATAAATGTATTGCCAATCCATGGAAAAGTATTGTTAATATTTATGGTATCATTTGAACATCTTGGATTGATTGAAATGGAAAGAACTTCCCCCCTCACTCCCTTAGTGTATTCATTCCATTAGTATATTTAAGCATTTATGTCCAAGAGCAACGACACTGGTTCAATACATACACACACGACTAAAGTGGTTTAAAACATTTTTCTTTGAGTTTACAGTTGCGGCGTGGCGTGGCCGTACCAAGCAGCAGAACATATTAATCTCCATTTTTATTTACATTTAAGCATCGCCGGCTAAAAACCTTTGAAGTTGATTAAGATTTCTCTGCAGAGAGATATATTCGAATTCTCTTAGAAGCTAATTAGTCCTCATTTACACATGGCCTGTTTTACCGACAAAATAATATCACGGTGTGTTAAATACCAGAAGTATGTGCGTGTTTTTTTACACGCTAATTCAAGTTAATTTTATGCACTGTTGCCAGTGGGAATTGTGGGTAGCTTTACGAGAAAAGAAATGCTACAATCACCTTGATCAAATATTGGCTGTATCAAAACTTTATTCGTTCGGTCTAAGCTCAAAAGTCAAATTGTAACTTTTTTATTTGGTCTAACTGGCATAAACATCAACGAGATAAAATAGGTGGCTTTCAAAAACAGACTGAAATTTTGTCTTGCGCCAATATGATTGAAGACAAAGAAAGGTTAGTAGTGATAGCAATAAGTAAGAATCCACGTTATTTTAAGGGCTCTTATATAGACAATTATCAATCGAATGGCATCACAATAAAAAGTCATATATGACGAGGGAAATCATGACAGGCCGCCTAAATAAATTTGATGGAAGACAAAATAGAAAAGTGCTTTAACCAAAACTTGAATTACATTATGTTAAACTGACATTTTTACTGCCAAACCCTTCAAATGAAATGTGTTAACAATTATTGCTTCCTTAAAGCTGAATTCGGTGGAGGGATCAATAATGAACCTGACGAAGAAGAACGTGAGGACGATCTGCCATTTTCCTGATTGTATAAAAGAAAGAGATCTTTTTCACCGATCTTTCAAGTTTTATAGAAATTGATGAAAATGTGTCTACAGAAAATTCTGACATAAGTGTCCAAAGTGTGTAACCGAGTTTCAAGTTAAAAACGATAGTTAATAATTAGCAGAAAGTAAAAGTGACGACGAAGAAGTTCATGTTTCGGATGTAAAATACAAAAAAAAAAGCATATAAAAAATTCAGAGACATTGAATTTTTTTTTGATTAAATGGGAATTTTGACATAACTCAATAAATACCACAAACTGTTAATTCTCTCGAAACTAAGATAATATCCAATGGTTCAAAATAAATTTACTAGTTTAAAGCAAACCAATTCTGACAATTTAAAAAATACACATACAAATTATTTACATAGGTTCGTAAGTACTTATTTTAGTTACACACATACATATTAGATAAGTATCTAATTTTAATGTTCTGATCAATTTAGGTTCCCAGAAACTCGTAATCAGATCATTTATAAATAGATACACTGTTTTTATAGATTTAAGGAAATTCTAGCTAATCTTTCATGGTAAATACAATCAAGGAACTTTACTAAGTTGGAAAATACCATAACTGCTAGAGCTATTAAAGCCAGTGTAAGCATAAGCAAGAAATTAGCGCCTTTGGTGCTTCTGTTGCTTTGAAACACAAACTGATTTTTGATATTATACATTATAATATGTCTAAATTTTTCAGAATCTTTGACGTCGCGCCCTCGTCGACGGGAATCACAAGTGTAGTTTTATGCTCTGTTAGAAATAGACCTCATCGAAGATGTTATTAATGTGAACAGCCATAATATCAAATATATGATGATGCCAGTTTTTGAGTAAATAAAATTAATTTAATCCAAACCGAGAATTTTTTTTAATTGTTAATATCGCTGTTACTAAAAACCAATTACTACATCAATTTAGAGTTAAAAGCATAGTATTACAATAATTTTCTCACTATTTATATTAAGCTTTATGGTTTTGCTTCACTATTTAGTTTCTCGCCCTGATATCGATGATTTCCTAAGTTTGAGTTTTTGTTATATGCTTCTATTCATTTTCAAAAAACGTATTTTCAGCTTAATTATAACTTTCTTAAGCTAATTTTATATGACTTAAAACATCTCAGAAGACACGGACAACGTTTATATATTGATAAGATATTGACAAAAGATCGAAATTTTAGATTTGGAATCTTGATCAATAAAGATACAGCAGAAGTTCATGTTTATATTTTATTGTTAAAGGAAGTTATATTTTTCTTAAAATAGTTTTATGTATCAAAATTTTATTAAAACACTTTTACCTATAATGAACGTCTGATCGCTAAGATCTATGTGATTTATATCAATTGGTACATTATTTCTTTAAATGTTAAAACAACAGTAGCCTATTGCAATGGCAGTAGTTTTTCTCAGCCCTGTAAAACCATTCATATACATTTTAGATCCAGATAAAGGAAATGCTTCTCAGATTCGCTAAGGTTAATGACTTTTGTATATACTGCCTATAGTGAACTAACCCACAAAACCTATCCTGGGTAATGGCGTCAATACTTTATAAAGACCTTTAGAAAGCAGTAATATTTTTTTTGTTGGATATTTCGATTAGTTCAATTTTTAGAAATTTAATATCATCGGTTTTCATTGTGTAGATTCCTTTAAAACCAGAGCTACATGCCAATAATTATAATCGCAACATAAAAATAGACGAACAAATCTAGTGCATTCTTTCTAAAATAAATTTTTAGTAAAGTTTAGGTTTGGTCAAAAGACTCATTACATGCACACATTCATTAGAACAGTTTCAATGTTCTTTAGTGCATAAGCGCATGACATTTTTGATATGATGAAGCTTTGTACCTTCAAAAATGCAAGGAGATTTCCAAATTTGCATACGTTAAATACTTACGTATATCATAAACTCAGCGTCTTTATATTTTTGCAGTTTCACTGAAGTATGCAAGTAGAACTGTTTCCGATACTACGTGTGAATCATTTTATCAGTACACAAAATATTGATGGAATTATAGGCTTTATTGTACCTTGATTTGCTTTTAGTGGGCTGCTTACCCAGGAGTAAACAAGAAAAAATACTGGTGGGAAATTATGAAAATTGCTAAAAATTTATTTTGTTTCCACATACGGTATTTGCTAGTTCAAAAGTTTTTTGAATTGCGTTTTTGAGATATTCCTTGTCACAAAGCAAGTTAATTTCTGATTTTTGAGATGATATTTTAAATTAAGGCGCAGAGTGACCCACAAGAGATCTACTATTTTATATGGATATCTCTAAGAGTAAAGTTTCATGCGTTTCATATGAAAAAGATCGGAAACGTCGGATTTAGCGTTTTTCATTCTATATAGATGAAATAACGCATTTCCATGTTTTATAAGCAAAATTTCAAAATTTCCAAAATATTTCAGAAGGATTCCAAATATTTAGGCTTAACTATGTGTACCATTACATTTTTAGTTAAAATTTCGAATTCATTTTGAAACGATTTGGTCTTTTTTTTGCATAAGTGGTAATTCTTCAATTTGGTTCAAAAGCCATTTTCAAATTCAGCCTTTCCGCATTCATAGGAGAAAATTATAAAATAATATTTTGATCGGCTGGATTCCTATCGCATAAGAGGCGAAAGATAAATTGACTGAGACGGAAAAGTAGCAGGTTTTTATTGGCTTTAATGTCGTTCAATTAGAAACCAAAGTCCACAAATAATAAGGGTATATGTTGAGTCCGTAAATAGCGGATTTGAATTGACATTGTTAAAGTAGCTAAATATTACGGTACGTTATGCCCTTTTCCGAATTAAAACAAACAAAATGAACCAAATTAATATTAATTGTACACACCTACGGGTAAAAACCGTCCGAAATATCAAGCGAAACACCACACCTTTGCAGCTATTTCTATTGTGTGAGCTATTAATTATTCGTAATTTAAATCCGCTTCTAATATTTTATTAGTGAGCAAATGTATACCTATGGAAGAAAGCAAAAATAAGATTTTATTTAACACCACCCATCCTCAGAAAAACCATTTATTATTCGGATTTAAATATGGCACAATACTGAACGCGAAACATGGGCTAATGTGTCAGGTTTTTCTTCTTCTTCACGTTCCTTTTCGGCGATTAATGTTGGCTGCGTTAGCGTTATGTAACTCTTACGAATTACTTCTCGAAGTCTACCCAGATACTTTGCTAATAGAAATGTGTCGTAGATATTCATTTTATTTATAATAAACACAATTCTAAAACTTCATGGAATATATTAATCTAATACAGAATAAATAGCAAGGGTGAAATGATGCACCTTAGTCGGAGAACTCTGATTACTTTGACGTCTCCTGAATTAGTATTATCAACCTTGAATCGAGCAGACCTAAAGGAAAAGCAAAGGCCATTACGTCGATTCAAGAAATTTGAAAACTGTTTTCTGTGATGAAATATTGGATAGTCTCGAGAGAAAGGCTTGATATAAATTTGACCTAATAAGAGACATAAAGTATTTTTGTCGAAACTGTATAAATAGCTATACTCCATGAGGACATGTTATACCTAACTGACCAGCAGTTATTAAGTTTTTGGGGTAGATGTAATTTTTTAAATATACTTACCAAGGAAATCAGATAAATATGGATTTAAATAGCAATAATGTGTGATGCCAACCATAAGATATGTCTTCTATTATTCCGTATATTGGATAGGGACAGTACGAGAATGAAAACCAAGATATCCTGATTCCAACTAGGTATGTTCTGACGCCAACAGATAATATTTATAATACAAACCAAAATGAATAGCAGCCGTTGAAGATCAAATTAACTATGGTCGGCAACCTCCGAAATATAAGAGGGATGTTACTTCAGTCTTTCTTCAACGCAAACGTTATCAAATACCCTCATCCGCATTTGCATTTGAAGAAAATATGAATTTGGCTTCACTTGTTCCGAAAAGAAACAAATGCGTTCTATTATTGAACACAATGTACCTTCAAGACACACTAGACAATGGATGTAGTAAAATCAGAAATTGTCTTATTTTATACCAGCACAAAAGGTGGAGTGGACACTTTCGACCATTTGTGTAATTTTAAAAACTTGTCAAGATAAACACGTAAATAGCCTCTACGTATATTTTACAGGATATTGATGGTGCTGGAATCAATTTTGGTTGTTGTCTATCAGTTCAATAGACCTCACGCAAACATATCTAAAACAACATTTTTTAATGATCTGACCACTTCATTAGTGAAGGAGCATATGAGAAATAGAGGAGTAAATGAGAGAATACCAAGAAAGGTTAGAACCAGCATTCGAGAATCTCTGAAGCTTCCTGAAGAACAAAGTTCATCAGAGAGCATAGACCTCGGTTCTCGCAGATGTGATATTTATCCTCGTGGTTCTGACAAAAAGGCCACCATGTATGTACGAGTTGTAAATAAATATGTTTACAATATACATTGCAACATTTGTGGAGAGTGTTCGTTATAATCAGTATTCATTAGAAAGTTTTCTGCTAGTAATTTTAGTTACTGAAATATTACTTGAAAGTAGTTAACAGTTGTTAATTTAGTTTTGTGCTATATAAATTTGTTTCACAATTTTTGATCCTCACTTACTGAACATCTTGCTTAATAAATCATATAAAAATTAATTTATAAATAAAAGTGTTTGACATTTTATTAATAATATTCAAATATAAAATCAAAATCTGTCATATACTGGTCATATATGAGCCCACAGTGTGAAAAATGTTAAACATTCACCACCGTGTGGCTATGGCGTAAAAATTTTGACGTCTGCAGATTTTTTTTAATTTCAATGAGCTTATCTTGTTGAAAAATCGAATATTATCAATAATCTATAAAGCTCGCATAGATAGTAACTGATACATTTTAATATATCTGGATTAGAACTTGACTATTAAATAATTACACTTTTGTTACAAAATCATCTCGAAGTCCAAAATGTGACTCACTCACCAGTTTCGCATCTTGAGTATATCCGTGTTGTGAAATTTCGTTTTGGGTCACTAACTATAAGTGAATTTCTAGTACGCCCCTGGTACTATTTCGGGCTTACGTTTCAGTTCAACATTTAGATGCGAGATTTAATATAACCTCATATCTATCTGGCGCCTTCGTCATACTCTCTGTCGTTTCATGCTTTGTTGGTTGCCTGATGCGAGACTTCTGCGCGTCGTTCCCATTTTTCGGGCGCGAGACGACTCCTTTCGTTCTCTGGCTGGCACGAGTCCTTTGCTAGCCAAGCTTTTCGGTTGTTCGGTCGATTCATTTAAAAATCTGGTTTCATCCCAGGTACCTTAGCTGGATTTTGTCGACCAACAACGTAGACATTTTCGCATCGGTAATTTCGATTCGTTCTCGTTAGTTTTCGTGCCGTAGACGCAGGAATAACTCATTGGACGAGGTTTTTTGAATTGGCTTTGTCTAGTTTCGGCCGCCATTGTGGTACTTAGCTTTGTGTCGCGTAGTGCCCTCATTTTAAGAGGTAAGTTCCTTTATTAATTGCAGATGTTTTGCGTTCTCGTGTCTTTTGTATTTGCATGGTTTCATTATTTCGCTTTTCATTCATTCATTACCCGATTTAATAAGCTTGATTGTTCGGCGTGACGTCATCCCAATTAGAGATTAATTAAGGTTGAGGGTTTCTTTTTATTATTCGGATAGCCTAGTTTATTATTTACTAATCATTAAAAATAACCGTTGTCTTTCATGTCGGGCTCGATTCAATAGCTTGATTATTCGACGTGACGTCAATTTGATTAGAGAGTGATTAAGGCTTATAGGTTTTGTATTCGGATGGCTTAATCATTTGCATTTACTCACGCGCTTGATTTAGTTAATCGTTATCTTTCATGTCGATCTCGACTTATTAGCTTGATTGATCGGCATGATGTCAAGTTAATTAGGTTAATTGAAGCTTTTGTATTTGAATGAAATTGTCATTAATATTTATTCAGGGGGTTTTGCGATTAGCCAAATTAAGCATTTTATTTTATTTCCTACGAAATGTAATGTAGATTTTTGATAATTCCGTAGTTTGATTTATTTTATCTTTTCGTAGCGGTATAGCCTCGAGGGAAAAATTTAACTGTTGATTATTATGCTGCTTTATGAAAGGCATCTGTTATTTACACCCATAGGTTGTTACTAATGCCAAAAAAGCGCTAATTTCATGGAATTAATTTTATTACCGAAGTTAGAATTGATGCAATGGGGAATTATTGTTTTTATCTTTAATTTTAATGATTAAGCTTGCAATTAACTTCTATTGATTCGTGTGGGTAGTTTATTTCAACTATTAATTAGACACTAAACCGGGAAATTCGGTTGTTAATGGTTAGGTTATGCAGTTGTTGTTTATTATTAGTTTCCGTTGCGAAGGGAAGCCATCATATCGCATTATTTAATGCAGATTACATATTTTCGTTCATTGTTGTTTACCGTATTGAACTTTATTCTTGATTCATTAAATTAAAGGTAGAGGCACGCTATCTTTTTGATATTGATATTGGCAGGTCGTTCGTTATAGTATATTTTAGTGCTTTTGGTTTATTATGTGGACCGTACTTGAACTTTTCTCTTGAATTATTAAAATTCAGGAGAGGTTATGCTTTCTATTTGATACTAATATGGGAAGGTCATTCAGACCATTTATTTGTCAAATTTGTCTAGTATGATTTTTCATTAAAAATTATTTTAGTGCGTTTTGTTCATTACATAGATAATACTTGGACTCTTTTATCAATATGGTATGAATTTTATCTGTACCAGACTAGAAACAATCTATCTAATTACATTCAAATATATTTTTTTGTACTATTGCTGTCATTTATTGCATTCAACGATTGTGTACGTTGATTTTGGCTGTGCCAAACTCGTTCCAAGTTCTTGGACTGCTAATTTCCTCTTTCTAAAAAACCGTAATAATATTTTTAACTGCTGATGTCCGCTTCCCTTGGGAGAACTAAACCTTTTTTAGTTTTTTTTGCATAACTGATCTTAAGTTATAGTTGTAATATTTCGATTGCTCTAATATATTATTACGGTGGTGCTCTTTTCTCATTTATTCTCTTTTTTTTTTAACTTTTGCACATATTATTGTCACTAGTTACTAGAAAATGTTTCCATTCCTAGGGTCCTTCCACTAGGCGGTAGTTTTGAAGTCCTCCTACCTGGCTGAGATGCTGTAGTTGTGGCTTGGCGGAACTTTGTAGCCCACTTACCTGGCGTAATCGGAGAGTCCATTTGACCAGCTAGACGTGTTGGACGTCGGAGTTTCGTCCACCCATCTTGGTTCCGGAACAGGCCGTCCGTGATCACCTGACGGTGAAACTGCCGTGAGAGCTACGTGTTTAATTTTTTTTTTGTTATAAATGACTGTTTTGAAATAACTGTCTCTTTTAAGTTAGCACCTTTACCCCTGCGAGAACTTGCGCCCATCTTATCTTTGCAGTTTACGTAACCAAGATACCGCGCGGTAGGCAAAACTCAAATTAAGCTTTTCTTTTTCTCTGGAGCACTTGACTGGTGCTGATTCATTATATCCATTATTAACCCTTATCAACAAAGAGTTTTGGTCTACCACAGATAAACAATTTTATTTAGTAGTTATAATTACATAACTATTGTTGATTAGTTTTGAACTGCCTACAATTGTCGGTGTCGTATCTTAATTTATAGATACATATTTCGAATCACTAATAATTGCAATTTTACAAATTTTTAATTCTTATTCTGGGCTATTCTTGTTGCCTATTTGTTCCCTTCCAATAAAGGGATAGTATTGTAACTTCGGCGTGTTTTATTTGGCTCAACAATTTACTTATCGAGAATTTGCAGCTTTACTGGCGATTTGGCGGAGACATTCTTTTTGCGATACTTACCGGCAAGGTTTACCTTGGGGAGCGGAGGTCTTGCAGCAGGTTCCGCGAATAACTCGGGAATCTCCAGTTTGGTCCGTAACGAACTCGGTGGCGCCCAATGAACCTTTCTCCGGTTAATTGAGCAGCGGGTAAATTGCACGCGCACTTTACAGCTTGCTACAAGGCCTTGCGTTCCGACCTGCCGGGTAATTATGTTCGCGTAGGATAACTGGTCGAATTCGGTAAGTTTACACTAATACTAATCTCGATGGAACTCGTCATAGCTCCACAAGCATTGAAGATCTTTTAATTTCTCTTTTAAATTAAAAAAAATATATATATATATTACACAGAAAGTGGGTCGCAGTGTATGAGTTATTTTAAGATTTTTTTTGTGCCTGCCTTATTAGGCTAATAAGGCGGTAGCCTTTACACAGTGTTACGGGTTCATTCGGTCCCCTAACAAAATGGGTTTAATTACTGTTTTCGTTTTGATATAATAGCTAAATAATAGTAATTTCACCTTAAAGTTATGCTACTTTATCTTCTTCTTAACCCCTTGTATTGACTCTACATTATAAGTTCGATTATTCTACTTTTCTGTAGTTAAAGTACACCCACTTTGTTATCATGCCTACTAACGTCATACTGTTTTCGTTACTCCACACAACATAAACACATTAATAAGATATGAGAACATTCGCTAATGAACGTCTGTAAAGGTTTTTGATTTGTACTATCATTTTCTTTAAAAATGCTAAAATATATCCATATACCCATTATTCTCTACATTGTATTTATAATATTTTGTTTGTTTATTTACTATTGCTACTTTTGCCCGCAGTTAGTGGATGAAGCGTTGGCATTATTCTGATTGGGCGTTAGCTGATTAACTATCGCCTGCACGCTACATACATCAGACTCAGCAATGAATCGGAATTCAGGTTTTGTGAAAAAGTAGGGATACTAAGGAGCATTTGGACTGCCAATATTACATTCTGGTCAACAGCATTACTGTATGTATTTTTGGGAGATGTAGACATTGTACCCCAAGTTTTATTAATCGTCAGGCCAGCAAAAGTACTGACCTTTCTGAAAAGGATGGAGATTGGAGGATAAACTGCTACTGGAAGATGACACAACGTGCCCTAGTGAGTATAAGTTTAGCGCAAATTTAAGAATGCTAAAGAGATCAAAAGTTGGTTTTACCATTTCCAGAAATGTGGTTTACCAGAAAGGCAAATATTTTTATTAAACTTGGCTAGCTCTTTGATTTGCATGCTTTTAATTAACTCACGTAACCTAATAAGATATTTTGATAAAACGAATTAACTTAAAACTGCCTTAAATACATCCATTAAACATGCCTATAGTGAGCTTTAACTTTAAATTTGAATTATTATTATTTTTTTCATTTTGTTTATCATTACAATATAAAAATGCCAACGAAATTGTTATGCGGCCTCATTATTTTAAAGATAATTGCATTCAGGATTAAATATCTTTCAAATCACTTGTCATAAAGTATACATTGCAATCAGTCCCCTATGCAGGAGAAATTTAACAAAATCTAACTTTTACCAATAGCTAGCGGATTCCTGAAATATCAGTCATCACTTCTGGATGGTATAATAAACCTTTGAAATGAAAAAGTTATTATATTTTACATTTAGAAGGATTATGTTTGGTTGAAATCTGATACGGCTCTGTAGCAGCTCTGCTAGTGGAACAGTAAATAAAACGACTTTTACACTTGTCTCCCTCAAAAAATAAATTGATGGCGTAGCGCTGAAACACAGAACTGAGTTTTCTAACATTCGATTAGCGTTAAACCGAGCATGAACTGGAAATGGAAATATGGCGGGCGCAGTTGTTTGCAAAGGGAGAAGAATTATAAATGGAAGACTTGGCTGGCGAAATTAATGCTCGAAAGGGTCAAATACATTCTTCTATGTAGGTATATTTAATCTGAAGTAAGGTACATTCCCTAACGGGCTCTAACAAAATAAAATTTAGTTAGGGTTTGGAACCTTCGGCAAAATGCACTACAACACAGTTTGATGCACAATAAAGAAACAGTAATTATTATGCACTTGGCGCGCGGAAATGATTTAGCCTAACCATTTCCCGATGATGGTAACATGGTTAGCGAAACACGCGTCGAGTCCAAAATTTTTGTTTAGGTATTGTGGATAAAACAGCGCTGTAGTAAAACAAAATTGAAAATTTGTTAGATGTTTTGGTATGGTTACATCTCTGCCCATTTTCGAATTCACATTGGCTTCAAGGATCATACGTTTTATTTTGCCAAAGTAGGGTATATGATGTGTTTAGACTCCAAAAGATACTAGCTAGTCGATCCGAATAAAGCTGAACGACCACAAATTCTGATTATTCATAGGAGTGCGTTCTATTTGTGAAATAAAAATGGCGTTCACATAAATGGTCGTTGTGCACCGTTTTTTATAATGATTTAGTGTGTGGTTATTGTGAGCGATCTGTGATAAATAAAACTCAATTGACTTTGTTAGCCAATAATTTGTCCATTTAATTTTTAATTTCTTCAGGGTTACTGCAAAGTTAATAAAGCAGCAATAAATGCTTTGGATTCAACACAGAAAGAAATAGTTCCTTACATGCTTAGAGAAGATCAAAATATTTTTAAACCCATAATAATTACCAGCCTCGCTTCTGCACAAGCAAACAAAATATCCAGATTTATAACTAATAGAAAAAATCAAGAGGAAGAAACACACAAAAGCCATACAAAAAAAATTCTAAGTTACATCACAAAAAACTATTTGGCATACATCCTACGCAGTGGCCAAGTTTTGAATTATCTAAACAAAATAGTTATTTATCAACAAGTGTGTAGCGACACTTCTTATCTACTACCAAAAAATTTAGGAACAAAAAATAGCTAGATGATCAACAAATCGCACTAGTGCGTAAAATAAATTATTTTACGCATTGCACTAAATGTCAAAAAATATGTCCGATTTACTTTACGCACTAGTGCGTAAAGTAATTTATTTTAGTCACTGCATTAAAAAGGTATATATTACAAATCTTAGAGAGTGCGTAAAGTGGACATTTTACCCACGGTAGTAGGAAAAAGTCATTAAATTTAATATATTACCTGAATTTATTAATATTAGATTTATAATTTATTTTTATATACACTTTAATAAATAAACGGCAATTTGCTGAATTTTGTCGTTTGAATTCGTTCTGACATGACAATTTTGCTTTTGAAAAATCATATAATATAAGTTGTATTTCACATTAAGATTGACATCATCCGAAAGCAATTATCTTTAAGGTATTTTGGAAATTAATAAGCTCTGCTTCTTTGTACATATAAGTGCAGCAAGAAGGCGATAATAATTTTCGGGTTTAATTTTATGTCGCTCCGTTCATTAAAATTCATACAAATGAATAACATTAAGAAGCAGAAATTAATCTCAGCCAGGGTTTTCAAAGATTGTGGCACCGCCAAACTGGTTAAAAATATGCAAGATATAAATCAGCGGATAACACAGTTACCAGTATGTTCGTTTTGGAATTTCAAAACCGGGAGCGGTCCGCTAGAAGAGAAAATAAATATATTAGTTTATTGTATGTATTCGTTGAGTAATTTTTTTTAAGCAATAAGAATATTAATTTAAAAATATACGTAAGGTTCCCAAAGAAATGTATCTTTTTACTAAATCTGTCTATAAAATCTTATACAAGTTAAATCAAAAACCACCAATTTAAACTGTTTAGATTTAAGCCAAAGAAAATAATAACAGTTCAGCCCTATGCCAGTTTGAGAAGGAAATTTACAGTGATTTTTAATTGCATACATATCAGTTTTTAAAAACGACTCTTTCAGGCTAACAATACTTCAATTTAGTTATTAACAACAAATAAGATGAATCACGTATTTTCACATAAATCCTCTAAAAATATCATCCTTGGAGAATTTGACTGGCGGGAAGTGGATCTAACTAAGATGAAAAAAAGACTCTCCATAAGATGTCAAATTATTCAAATTCTGTCACGACTTATTTTAGTGCCGCCTGATGGATATCCGCGATTATCGAAAAAGTTAATTTAACCTATCTTCTAAATCATCAAGCATACATTTTAGTCAAAATATATCGAATAGGCCTGTAGATGAGAATGTGTTTTATCAGCAGTAGTTACAAAAGACTATATTAACTTTATAGTAATCATTAATTTTTATGTTGGATCTTTCCTTAAACATTAACATTAATAAGGGGAAGTCTGGAATGAAATGAATTTGTGATGTATTTTTTTATTTCCCAAGAGACTATGTAGCGAATTATGGCAATATCTAAATATCAATCTCAACCAAAGAAGGCATCTCGATTATCCCCACCCCAATTTTCAAGAGCCCCTGCGTGTGGTATTTTCTATTTTTGAATAGCCATTAAAGTGTCGTTGGCGGTCAGGTCGGACGTAATCATTAGTCATCAGATCTCTCGTTCCCCAAGGCGGAATTTAACATGGCTTACTTGGGCTAATGGCGGTCCCAATGATGGCATTTTAATAGGAGCTCGAAAAGTGCCGTATGTGGAGCTACTCCCCTATTTTACTGCGATCCCTTCAAACTACACGAATCTCTTTAAAAGAAATTCTTTCATTTTATTTTTGTTCTCTCACATAAATGCCTTTGTGTCTATTATATAATAAGAAAGATCTAAAACTACTATCTTTAAGCATATAACCTTGACAACCTAAATTGTTTCTTAACTTACGAACGATGGCGAAAAAAGTATTCGATTGACCGAAGAATCGATTAATCGAAAATTTGATGAGCCGATTATTCAAAAGTCGATAAAACGGGAAATAAATTAATAGTTCAATTGGTTGATCGACAAATCGGTTAGTCGACAATCCATCCATAATTTTATAACGAATTACTTTATTTTGTAGATCTGAACTATTTGAAATGAAATTGGCCCTTTATCGAAAACAATTTTAATATGCTGAATTTATAAGTTGCTCATTTCCGGCATCATCACTTTGATAAGCTTTAGTTTAGCTCAAGATTATTATGCAAATATTAAGTTATAAACAAATCCTTCCTACCCATGATGAACCTCCAAACTCTGCAAACCCTGAAATACAAAACGTATACCCGTGGATTCACTACGCTTAAACCTGTGGGTTTATAAGATTACCTGTACAGTAATTTAAATCTTTTAATTTTAAGGCTTCAATAGTATCAGATAATCCTAAATTACTACCAGAAACACTATGGTTAATAGTTCTAGTATTTAAAGAAAATTCAGTGAAATGCAACAGAAAATAAAATGTTTTTATGCCGGAACAATACTTTTATTTATGTGACGTGATGTGGACAATCAATAAATTGGAGATTTTTAATTCCAAAAATAACGACATAATGAGGTATTTTTTCCTCTAGAACTGAAATGCATTTGCTACATTATATATAGTGGCAAGTTGAAGCTCAGGATATTCTAGTAAGCTTTACAATAAAAATCATGAACATTCATTTCATGGAAATACATTTTGCGTTTTCTCAGAGGGTCCCTCTTAATCCATGAAATCTAATATTTTTTCATCCTCGTCACCACAAATAAAATAAATATATACAAGTTTTTTTGTGGTGTGAGTGCAAAGTTGCTGATTTTTTTTATAGCTATAACACACACACTAAAGGAAGATCCTTTAACACTCGGCGAGCTCTGTGTGCGAAGATGTTGATTGACACGGTTCTTGAATAGCTGTAGATTGTAATTTAGGGGAAACAGATATGTCCTGGAAGTGAGTTCCACAGCGATGCAGTGCGCCAGATAAAGGGGTGGTTGTCAAGCGATGTTGCAGGTGTTTCCAGATGTACAACGAACGGGTACGCTCTTGTCGTCTGTCGTGAGTGTCTGACAGGCGTTGCTGGAAGCGGGATGAGGTATGCCAAATCCTGGGAACATCAGCCCTGTAAATATCTGTAAAGCAGGGATATCTCGGTCACATGTCTGCGATGTTCCAGACTATCCAGATCCCGGGTCAATTCCGGCTCGCCTACGAGACGCACAGTGAATTGAATCCAGCAGATGTGCGACTCGGTGCGGCGCGGCGCCCCAAATGTGTGAGCAATATTCTAAGCACGGTCTTATTTGCGCTTTGTAGAGCAAGAGCAGCTGCTACGGTGTATACAGTTTTTTGTTGCGAAATAGCGCATGCTTTTAACATTTTTGTACTATAAAAAAATTTAGTGAACTCACGGCTTAATGAAGTATCCATTTTTAACTACACCTCCTAAAAAGTGCAATTAAATTATACAAAATATAGCACCACGTTTTTGCGTTGTAAGCTTGTTATTTACTGATGTTGGTAGTCTTATGTTGTTCTATCAACAGGCCACCCTAATTTCTGATTGGTCGACCTATTGAAATATTATATGACATTTAAGAGTTTGTAACTTTTGGGAATGAAGCATTTTAGTATTGTTAGTAAGCAACCTTTAGGGCTGGTTTCAATACTAAGAGAACAATAATAGAACACACCTACGTTTCGTACGTGTAAAATTAAAGCTACTCCTAACAAAAAAAATTGTAAACACTTTAAGGTTAGGTTACAAAAGATCATGAGTTTATTTGAAATAAACATGCTTTTAACATTTTGTACTATAAAAAAAAATTAGTGAACTTACGGCTTAATGTAAGTATCCATTTTTAATTACACCGTCTAGTACTAAATAAAGATTAATGTGTAATTTAATTTTCTATTAATTTTAATAACACTTGATTGGCTCTGTTAAAAACTGGGTCTAATAAGAAACACTTAAAAATGATCTAATTTATTACACGAAAATCATTGAATTCTTCCAAAAAACCATAATACTTAATTAGCACGTCAAAAACACTTCAATATCACGTAGAACTATCAAACCAGAAATAAGATTATTCTTCCCAAAGTCAAATTCAAAACTTTGGAATGTGCACGAGCATTTCACTGAACCTCAAAATTATATTTACTTTTGAGATTTATGGCATTAGTAAACGGGGGAAGATTTGTTCTTCGAAACTTCAAGTATTTTTAGTTTTTTCAGATTTGTTATGGTCACATTTTCCACTAAAAATGAGAGAAGATGTTGGAAAATATCCAATAAGTAGCACAGCATTTATATTTGGGATAAGAATTAAAGGGGCATATAAAAACTAATGCCAAGGCTTAATTAATTTAAGTTATGTACAATATACCGGGTGACTTCGTATAAACTAACACCCCCGTACCTTTTTAATTTTTTGTCATACCAATCTGTATTCTAATTTTCGATAATTTGACATATGTACGGGGGGCGACAATAAGTATATATTTTTTAAAATGGAATGTCCTGGCTAAAATGAAAGGTCTTTTTTTCTGATTTCAAATATACCATATAAGACAGACATTTGGTTCAGCCATTTTTACGTTATTTAATTTTATAGTTGCATTGAATTTACACTCACTAAAAAACTTGGGCGCACTCTCAAAGTTTGAAAACGTAAATCAGCATATTTTTATGCTACCTATTTTCTAGTAATCACTAATAATAAACGTGAAATTGTGTATGAAAACTGAATATTTCACCGTTTTCAGTATACAATGATCAAATACTCAACAGCGTATTCTCAGAGCGGCTGAATATAGATAATAGAGACAATACACAATAACGACTTATAAAAGTATTTGGTTAGTTCCCACATGCATATAAATCCTGAAAAAAAACTAACCTATTCACGACGGTCTCGCTACTAATTTCGAATTCAGACCTATTGGCCATTTCAGATTTAAAATTGATAATTTTAACATCTCTGAACGAAAACTCCTTTTGAATTCAAGAAAGAACTTCACCGCATATCAGTTCAGTGAATTATTTTGAGTATTGGACGTTACTTTCAAAACATAATTTACTATACATCGTATAGGATAATCGTATACAAGTTACAGCAAAAATATGATTATTATAGAAATGATTTCATACATTTATATTTAATTATTATCTAACAACTAATGAGTTAAATGTTATTCTAGGTGAAGTAATTATTAAATTATTTACGCCAAATTCCTATCATTAAGAAGATAAGTGATATTTGCATCTGTTTTATTACTAATGACTAATAAATTGACATATAGACAGTTACACTTAGGTAAACCGCAAATAGAAGGTTAGAAGAAGTCATTTAGGGTCTTGAAGGGGGAAAATAATCAGTAATATAACAAGTGCAATGGAAATTGCCGATAATTTTGGTTGAATATGCATGAATGCAAGTTAAGTTGAAGTTGAGTGAAGATTTGGCGAAATTTATAGGTAATTTTCATTGCAGGAGGTATATTCTATCAGAAAATATCGTGAATCAATATAATTACCCCTTGTATATAATTAAAATTCATGTCATTGTCACTTACTGTCATAGTTTTAAATTTGAGTTTTAATCGAGAATGTCGCGATTCGGGAACGCTTCTGCAATGGAAATTGGGACAAATATAGAACTTGCACCAAAAAATACAAAAAAATAAAAAAGTCTATATGGAAACAATTGAAGAGTTCTGTAGAAAATCTGGCTGGAATTTTGAAAGATTGGGCTCTAAAAGATGGGTCATACTAAAAAGATGGGTCATACTACAAAGAAAGTGTTATAAACACTATGTCAAATGTGGTTGCAAAATAAGTTCAAGAAAAATTTAGCCGTTTTTTTGGAGTTGTTATAGATCCATTTGCAGATATATGGTTTAAGTCTGGAAGAGATTGCAGGAACGCTGTTCGACGGAAATTACAGGTTGAGCCAGAAAAAAGAAAAAACATTTCGTCAGCATTCAGTTACATTGAATTTTTGAAAACATTGACACTTCATGACGAAAATACACCAATTGGACTTAAGAAGAAACGTTTCCATGTTTCATCGTACGAATTGGCATTTCGAGGAGGTAAAGCATGTAACTGTTTAATCGAATTTTTTGAAGTGGAAAACAATCACGATGGATCAATAACAAATAGGATTGAATACAAACCTGAAGTGGAGGCAATATAAAGACAAACCGTTATTTTCTCACTAGTAATCTGGATTGGCAAAAACTGGCGGGACAAAAACTGTCCGGTTGGTAGGAACGAACTTTCAAAGTTGACAAACATATCACCTAAAAAAATTGGCCTTGACATCACATCATAGGGCCAATATCGTAACGCAGTTAGCAAAAACCGGAGTAAATGAAAATCGGTTAGCAAAAATTACGGGTCATGGAAATGTAAATTCAATAAAACCTTACTTACAACAAAAAAATACATTCACGAAGAGTTGACGAAGAAAATGAGAGAAAACAAGAATTTGAACGAGTTCAATGTTTCTTCAGTTTCAACATCGGCCTCAAGTAGCGTTGTTTCCAGTCAAAGTGGATGCTGTAAATAAATTTAATAATTGTGACTTTCATTGGCACAACTTTAATAACTAGTTTTAATAAAATGAAATTATTTTTAATTTAATATCTATTTGTTGTTTAATTTAAAAACATGTATGTGTACTATTTTTGGAAAATAAAATTTCAGTCGTTTCTTTTTAAGAGATGTATGGATTTTGTGTGCTTTTTTAAGATTGAACTTTAAGATATTTCCAAGTTAAATTTTATGCCTGATATTACTGCACATGCGCAGATTATTGATAATTTGCACTGGTGCAGTGTTATCGCGTAATTTTGATATAATTGGCTAAACACAACAATGACTAGCAGGTATCTTATAATTAAAATGTTAATTTTGATAGACGAATGAAATTTTCATAAGTAATTGCACAAATTCATTAAAATTACCGATAATTCTGCATGACAGCGTGTTGTCTAAAAACTGCATGAGTTAATTTTCATATTCCGAAATATGAAAATGACCGAATGCAGTTTTTCTAAGACAACACTCTCGAATGCAAAGTTATCTGGTTATTTTGATGCACGAGTGTAATTCGGGGGAATATTTCCCGAATAGGGACATGGTTTTAAAAAATACATTTTTATTCTTTTTTTAATACAAAAACGTACATGTAACTGCAAACAAAGTAAAGAGACACAAAAATACGATTTTTTTAAATCCGAAACGAGGCATTTTTAATACTTAATATATATTCACTTGACTTTGACGTTATTTATAAATGCTGTCATCGTAATTTTACAATGGAATTACCATAGATACGTACGATACAATTATCGCTGTGCTCTTTCGGTTTCTACAGTGCAATTATCGCTGTAATTTTCCGAGAACTGCACTCTTCTAATGGGATTTTTTATACATGAAGGAAATATTCGTTGTAATTACATTCTCTTGAGTTAATTATTTCGCCTCAGTTTCTCAAAAACTTACGGTATTTAATTCTCACAAAATATGCAATATAATAAAAAATATATTTTAATAATAGTAACTTAGGTTCATAGATTTCGAAATACGATTAAAAGCACTAAAATATTAAACTTACGTTGATTTTTTAAAACTATCAAGATTTAAAATCTCATTTTTATTGTATTATATATTAATGGCATACATAATAAGTCAACCTTGAAATAGGAGGAAAACGTAATTCACGATTTAATTCAAAGGTTTAAAAATGTTCCCTGTTTTGGAGTTCCGCTTGCTACAAAAAGGTAACCAATAAAAGTGCCAGTGTGCCAGCACGTACCCACCTTTAATCGAAGAACGCGAGAGAGAGAAAAACAAACCCGTCTAAAACTAAAATCTTGTAACGTCTTCATTTCGTGGCAAGCCGACAAACGCATGGGACTTAAGTTCGTTTTTAGCAGTTTATCACTAGGTTGTTTTCCCCTGACACTCGATTAATATTGTGGCATGCACAGGACCAACAATCGAGCCGTGTGATATCTGAGAAGGATATACTATATACGTTATGAAATATTTGAAATTGTTATCAGGACCGGCCGGACAAAGCTTTCGTCAGACCCAGAGAATATAAATTATATACCCAAGCACACTACATGGACAGAATACAGTTAGGCTGGATTTCATTAAGTGCGATTTTTAGAGCTGACATTAAACCGTTAGCATAAGATAACTTGGGCATCTGAAATTTGTTCAAATATGACAAACATTACTTTCACTATATCCAACAAACTTGTAAGGACGTTTGCACCGATTATGCCAGTCAAATAAATTTTAAACACATATACACACCCACACACCATCATGCCGAATTGTGGCAATGTGTGAATCTTCCTCAATTGTGGCACTTTTGATAAGTCTTTATCAGGACATGCGCACCATTTAGCGGAACTGTTTTGTATTAGTTTCATTCATATACACACCTAATTCACTGAAAAATTTTGCTTTTAAATTGTGACTTCCGATGTCATACCTTGGAAGGTACGTGAAAGATGTCATTATTGAGTTGATATCTGATAGTGTGTACATTTTGAGATGCCACAATTCGGTCATAATGAACAAAGTGTAAATGCGACGTTGCCAAAATGAAATAAATTATATAAATCCAGATAAATGTGTTCCTATTTCACATTAGTCAGCGAGAGCTCTAAAGGTGGTGTCCCTGAGGGCAACTTTTATCTTTAAAAAATACATTTCCTATTTTTAAATATTTCAAAGAAATTCAGTGGTTATATGTACAAAATGGCCATTCGCAAAAGAAACAGAGCCAATTTTGGGCACTCCAGGTCATTTACGAAGAAACGCTCGGATCCGCCAATTTTTGAATTTTAGTGCAAACATCTTTTTGGAAGTTTCACCCCCTGAACTCCCAGAATTTTAAAAGGAAAGGGGATAGATAAATACCTTATTTTGAAGGTATTTTTATCTAGATTATATCCGTGGAGTTTGGAGTCTTTGGTATGACAGCTTGTAAAAATGTTGCAAAAAGCGTTGATTTCGAGTTGATAATTAAATAACCGCAAGAGCCAGCGACTTCAATCTTGGGAGCTGTTATGTAGGGTTAAAGATATTTAAAATGAGGTATTGCTTGATTCTTTTAGCGGGGGTGAATGTCACCCTAAAAAAACTCAGGCATGCTAAAGTAATCATGCGATACCTAATTTTAAAGGTCTCTAACCCTACATTACAGCACCCAAGTTTAACTTCGTTAGATTTTACGGTTTATTAATTAATAACTCGAAACCATAATTTTTCTAAGATTTTGACAAGCTGGCATACCAAAAGAGATGATAGCAAATACTTCAAACTCCACTGTTATAATCTAGATAAAAATATCTTCAAAATATGGTATTATACCTACAACATCGTATGTTGCTTTTTTATGTTGGGCAAACACATAAAAGGATAATCATATACTACTCAACGAGCGGTGCGTGCGCGAAGATGATAGTGGACGTTGAATTTGAAGCGCTGTAGGTTGTAGTTTTTGGGAGGACGTTTCTCGGAAGTCCATTCCAGAGCGAGGCAGTCCTCCAGAAAAAGGACTCCCATAAGAGCGACGTCCTAGGTCTTCGCAACTGAATCGTATGATGATGAGCAGCTTGTGTCTGACGGGTGTTTCTGTTTGGCACAAACCTGAGCGCAATCATAAGTGCCAGCTCGTTCGAAAGCTTTCCGTAGTAGTATCGATAGTAAAGAGATATGTCCGCCACTTTTTCTCGATGTTCAAGACTATCAAGGCCTTTCGTCAACTCTGGGTCATCCACAAGACGGACTCCTCTCCATTGAATGGAGTCCAATATCTTAAGCAAGTGTTTGGATGCCGAGCTTCACACATGCTTATCTTCAGATAATTTATAGAGCAGGTGTGTAAATAAATCCGGGCGCCAGGTGGCCCAGGGGACCCTTCATGCAACACTTCACAGGCAGCAAAGATACCGGACCAATTTAGAATATATTTCTCCAACATAAATACAGACATTATTTCGGTACACCAACATCTACAAGCAAATAGACCACATCTACTAGCCCTTACAGAATCCCGAGTATGTTCTACAACAGCATCAGTAAACTACCCCCTACCCTGGTTACGACCTATACTCCCGATTAAGACATAAGTTCGGAATATGCCTTTTTGTCCCAAGCGACCTTTCGTGCCACCGCGAGGAAACACTCGCACTGAACAGCCTTGACGTCATGTGACTCAAGTCTACTGCCAAGGGATTAACCAAGTTCATATGCTGGCATTATTGCCCTCTGATCGATAGAGCCTAAAAAAAAAACGTTTTTACAACACTAGCTGCTACATCTGATTCAAGGGAGATTTCACTGCCCACAAGACAAACTGTCTCAAACATCACAACAAGACCGACAACGAAAGTAGAGAATCTGAAGCATTTGCCATCAGCTGCGGACTTACTCAACTTGTAGACGAACCAACTCAGATCTCACTGAGGGGCGAATTTGCCCCCCTCTTGAATTTTTTTCTAACCGCAAACCTTGACCAGTACAAAATTACAGTTGCCCCGCCATTAGGTACTTTCGACCGCACACTTATTACAACGGTTTGTGAACTGCCACAATACACCGAACATTACCACTTACCTGTTAGATTACACTAACATAGAGTTGCCTGACCGTCTGCCGTATATCCACCCAGAATTCACCACAATAAGGCAAAGCGGGGTGAGTAAAGGAAGCATTCCTTGAAGCACAAGAAACTTGCTTTACGAAAATAAAAAATATTAATAAAATTTCTTAAATGTCAAATTTTTTCTAACATCGATAGTCCTCGCGGGTTAAGAAATTAGGCAGCCAGGATAAAATAAAAACGGAGTCCTATCGTCATGTGTTTTTCACCAGTTTGACGTTTCTGCTTGCTAATACAATGCAGGCTCGCTTGTCACAAACTGTCATTGATCAGCTCCAGATTTTGTACTTCGGTGTTCTCCAGCCTGGAGGAGGACGATGCGATTTGATGGACGACATCTCGTGTACAAAGTGTGAAGTCGATCAACAAAGGTTTGTGACAAGCGGGGCTGCGTTCTATTAGCAGGCAGGAACCTCAAACGGGAGAGCAGATTGATTACGGGGAGTGACCCCTGCCATTCCGAGTTGTTACGTGATGTGGCCCATCAAATCCCATTGTCCCTCTTCAAGCTGGAGAACACCGAAGTACAAAATCTCGAGCTGATCACTGGGGAGTGACCTGACAAACTACATTCTCACCACTTTCAGACCAGAGACCACCAAACGAATAAGTCTGAGGCCGATACTTCCAGTGGAGGCGGCCCTAGGTGGTAAGTGTGTAAGCCTACTCGCAGCATCCGGTCAAGGACCACTCCACCAGAACTGGGAAGTGCTAAGTAGTTTTTTCGAATCACGTTCCGCTTCCGCGCTGATGGGTGGCTCCGAATTCCACGGTAGGAATATATGGACATGCTGACGCTTCCAGGATCAAAACAGTCCGGAGGTAAACACCCCGGCCATCTCCGGGTTCCGGGTGGCCCTGGGGGCTCCTCATACAACGTTTCATATGTCGCAGATACCGAACCGATTTAGAACATAAGGGGTCTAAATACAAAAATTAATTCGGTACACCAACATCTAAATAGGCCACACATTCTAGCCCTTACAGAAACATAAGTATGTTCTACGACAACAGTAAACTACCCCTATCCTTTTTAAGATCTACACTCCCGATTGCCTTTTTGTCGGCAGCGACCTTTCGTGTCACCGCGAGGAAACACTCGAACCGAGCAACCTTGACGCCAAGGGCTTAATCAAGTTCACATGCTGTCTCTATGGCCCTCCGAGCGGTAGAGCCTACAAAAGCTTTTTTACATTATCACATCAGAAATAATCGTTCTGGGAGATTTCAATGGCCACAACACCAACTGGCTCAAACATCACAACAAGACCGACAACGAAGGTAGGTAAGCTGAAACATTTGACATTAGCTGCGGACTTACGCAACTTGCAGACGAACCAATTCAGATCTCAGAGAAAGACAAATTTGCCGCCCTCCTAGATCTTTTTCTAACCACAAATCTTGACCAGTACAATATTACAGTCCGCCCGCCATTAAGTACTTCCGAGCATGCACAAACTTATTAGAACGGTTTGTAAACTGCCGCTCCTATAGAACGATCCACTATTGCCTCCTAAATTTTGCAAACTGGGACGATTTAAGAGAGCTCTACCTAGATTTTCATCGGCGCGACGTCTTCTTTGGCACTGATGACCCGTCAGTCTGTTGCAAAGAAACTACGCAAGTAATCCCCTCAAGAATGGAAGCAAACATTCCAAATTCCATTCAGATACTGTCAAAAGACAAGCCCTGATTCGACAGAAGATATGAAAGAGCTCTAGGTAGGAAGCAGCAAGCCTACAAGTACTGGCCGCAAAATTAGACACCTGAAAGTCGCAATTATTTTTGTCCAAGCTAGAAATGAATCCAAACTGGTGATTGACGAAACCAAGGATAAACGCAATTGTGCGATTAATATATATAATCGAATTATTATCTCGTATCTAGACTTTATTTTAAAACAAACTAATTTTTTACAATGCAAAATTATTATATCGTTGACAAGTAGTGAACTGACATCTCTATTCTGTCTTCATTTCTTGTCATCTTGCTGGTGGTATCTGTGTTACGTGGAAACGGATTTACAGCGTCGTCGCTTGTTGTTGAGTTTCTGACTCAACATATACCGCCCCCCTTGAAAAGTCGTACTGGGAACGATTTTCAAAATCATCTTCAGTTGGCAGCGGACACACCTTGGAAAATGCACGCTTATAAGTGCCACTTGACGTTTTGACTGTGACAACTCGTGTCACATTATCGGACCCTGGATGGATTTCCATAATTCGACCCAAAGGCCATTGTAGTGGTGGAACTGCATCGTCCTTCAGCAACACCATCATACCAGTCTTCAGGCCAAGCTTCTTATCATATTTCCACTTAGCTCTAGTTTGCAAGCTACCCAAGTATTCTCGATGCCACCTGGTCCAGAAATGCTGCACTAATTGTTGGAGACGCTCAAATTGTGTTAGTCGATTAAGTGGCATATTTTCGACATCCTGTTGTGGTAAAGAAGTAAGTTTTCGTCCTATCAGGAAATGGGATGGTGTCAGGGGTTCAAGGTCGTCGGGATTCTCGGATATGGGTAACAGAGGACGGGAATTAAGAATAGCCTCTACCTGCATGAGTACAGTACTAAATTGCTCAAAATTTAAATGGGCTCTGCTCATAATACGTATTAAATGGTATTTACAAGATTTGACAGCCGCTTCCCAAAGCCCACCAAAATGAGGTGCTCTAGGCGGAATAAAATGCCAATGAATTTTATGTTGTACCAAATATTCGTTCACGTCTGTATTAGGTATAGATCTCAGAGAGTTAGTTAGCTGCTTGATCTCATTTGCAGCTCCTACGAAGTTTGTGCCATTATCCGTAAAAATATCAGAGGGCAATCCTCTCCTCGAAACAAACCTTTTAAGTGCATTCAAAAAGCCTTCGGTTGAAAGGTCGCCTACGAGCTCTAAATGTAAAGCCTTTGTTGTAAGGCAAATAAATACACACAAATATGCTTTAACTAAAATACGATTCCGCGTTTTTCCATCTTTTAAAAAATACGGGCCGGCAAAATCTATGCCTACTCTTTGGAAAGGAAAGGCTTGACTTACACGATAGATTGGCAAATTTCCCATTTTTGGAATTAAAATATTAGGATTTACCTTGAAACATCGAAGGCATTTACGTATAACCTGCCTAACGGTACCTTTACCACGTATTATCCAAACTTTATCTCGAAGGCTACAATGTACCATGTTAGGTGTAGCATGTAAAAGCCTTCTATGCTCAAATTCTATTAATAATATAGACAATACATTTTTATTTGAAAGTATGGCAGGATGCATTTGCTCATATCTTAAATTCGAATTTCTTAGCCTACCACCTACTCTCAAGATGTTATCACAAAGAAAAGGGTCTAAAGATAAAATTTTTGATTTTTTTGATATGGGTTTCAAGTTTTTTAGCGCTGAAATTTCATCGCAAAAATCCTGTGTTTGAGCAAGACGTAACAAGACATTAAACGAATTGTCCAATTCATTTATTGTTAAAGGACCGGCTGTTTTTAATTTTTTATTTTTACAATTCTTTGAAAACCTTAAAATATAAGCAGTTACTCGTTGTAATTTTGAAAGGGAAGAATACTTGTCAATTAAAAATATGTCAGGGGTCTTTAATAAAAAATTCAAGGTTTTATTAGGTCGCGTATCAGGAATATTTTCTAAATCTATTTTTTCTGTGGTAGGCCACATACGTGGTTCCTTAAGTAACCACACAGGTCCAGACCACCATAATTTAGAATCTTTTAAGTCCGTGGGGCTTGAACCGCGCGAAATGATATCCGCTGGATTATCAGTTGATTTTACGTGTCTCCAATTTTTAACAATAGATTTATTTTGGATATTCGCGACACGATTGGATACGAATGTATTTAAGTTCTTCGGTTCGGACGCTAGCCATGCCAAGACGATAGTTGAATCTGTCCAGTAATAAACATTAGAAATATTTATTGACAATGAATTGATAACCTTTGTCATCAAATTGGCCAGCAAAAGAGCGCCGCACAGCTCGAGTCTAGGAAGTGTAACCGTTTTTAATGGTGCTATGCGGGATTTAGCACAAAATAGTTCAACAAAGCCGCTACCGTTTGAGTTTTTGGATACCATATAAATACACGCTCCATAAGCAGACATTGAAGCATCACAAAACCCGTGTAAGGTAACTTCTACTGAGTTCGTTGAACGAGTATGACGTGGTATTTTTAAATCATTTAAACCGAAAATTTCTTTGAAAAATTTTATAAAAGTTGTGTATATGCTTATTGGCACGGTGTCGTCCCAATCGATTTTTTCTCTCCATAACTGTTGCAGAATTAACTTAGCCCTGACAACAACTGGCCCAATGAGGCCTAGGGGGTCAAATATTTGGGAAACAGTAGATAGAATAAATCTTTTAGTTACACGATTACGAATTTTATCGTCAAAATTGACAGAGTAACTTAGCGAATCCTCGTTGGGATTCCATAGCAACCCTAATGTTTTAATTGTTTTATCATCGGTAATAAAATATTGCGGTAAGTCACAGTCTGTTTCAGATATTTCTATAATTTCTTTTTTATTAGAAGCCCATTTACGCAGTTTAAAATGTGCGACTTCTAAAAGTTTCATGATGATATTTTTTATTTCTTTAGCTTCTTCAATGGTTGAAGCGCCACTTATCAGGTCATCAACATAAAAGTCCCTTAAGATTATTTTACATTCTTTCGGATAAATATGCATATTATCGTATGCGATCTGATGAAGTGCGCGAATAGCTAAAAATGAAGCCGGCGCTGTGCCATACGTAACGGTATTCAACCTATATTCTTGAATTTCGCTTGTATCGGCGAAACGCCAAAAAATTCGTTGTAAATCGCGGTCTGAGTCTTCAACTTGTACCATCCTATACATCTTTTCTACATCGGCAACAAAGACGTAATTATGACAACGAAATCTACAAATGATAGAAAAAAGTTCATCTTGGATGGTTGGACCTACCTTTAAAACGTTATTTAAAGAAAGACCGCTAGAAGTTTTGCACGACGCGTTAAACACGACTCGACACTTGGTAGTTACACTAGATTTTTTAATAACCGGGTGATGCGGCATATAATAAATTTTATTTGAAGTGCTATAATCATTAAATTGCGCAGGAGCCAGAGACATGTGACCTAAGTCAACATATTCCCGCATAAATTTATTATATTCAGCCTTAAGTGAGGGATTTTTGTTTAATCTTTTTTCAAGATTGCAAAATTGTTTTAAAGCAGTATCTCTAGATTCACCTAACTTGGAAAAATTGTCACGTTTAGGCAAACTAACGATGAACTTGCCTTTTTCATCTCGTGTTGTTGTACTTAAAAAATGATTTTCGCAATCCTGTTCTTCTTTCGACTGCATCGCGTTTGGTAAAATTTCCTCGATTTTCCAAAATCGTTCTATGTTTCGCTCGAGATCAAAGTTGCTAACGAGAGTATTTAAATTACATACAATTTGTTTTGAGAAATTTAAGTTTATAGGACCAGAAATGATCCAACCCAAATGTGTTTTTTGAACTATAGGCATACCATTGCCCAAATGAATTTGACCTATACAGAGTAGTGACCAAAAAACTCCGGCCCCAAGTAAAATATCTATGGGTTTTGAAATATTAAAATTATTATCAGCTAATTTAATATCACTAGGAAAATCGATAATATCGCGATTAAAAGACATAGCAGGTAATTTTTCCGTAATTTTGTCCAAAATTAAGAACTTTAGATCCGTAAAATATTTTCCGTGAGAGGAATGTATTCGCGTTTTAGTTGAAAATTTAACGTAAACTAAATTTTTGCTGATTCCACGAATTGGAATATTAACGCTTTGTTTCTCAAGACCTAATTTATTTGATAATTCTGTTGTGATGTAGTTAGATTGACTACCCGAATCCAGCACCGCACGACATAATATAGGTATCCCTAAACTATCATAAATTATTACATTCGCGGTTGAAAGTAATATGTAATTATTTGCATTTTGATTTAATAACGTAGTTTCGGGTTCTACAACATTATTACCTGACAGTATTAGATTTTTACTTTCATCGCCTACATTGGGGCTAAGTTCAATATTGTTTAAATTTTCTACGACGGGAATAGAAATAGAATCTTTGGTTGAGTCTTCGTTGGTTAAATGAAGTAAGCTATTATGACCCTTGTTGCATTTCCGGCAATTTTCGCCCTTACAATCTTTATTCGTATGCCCTACACGAAGACATTTTGTGCAAAGGCGTAATTTTCGTACTTCATTTAATCTGTTTTCGACTGGGAGTTTTAAAAATCTGTGACAATAATAAATTAAGTGACTACCCTTACAAAAATTGCAAACTTTAGAATCTTGAGATACATGAGAAAATTGTAATTGCTTAAAGCCCTTTGTACCATCAGGTTTATCAGAATATAAATTAAAGTTAACCATTTCTAAGGTTTGGCAACGCTGCGTCAAAAACTTAATTAAGTCCTCATATGTAGGCAGTGTTGATGCGTAATTGCTTAGTGAATTTTCCCACTCTCTTCGCGTAAAAAAATCTAATTTTGAAGTAACCACAAAAATCACAATGGCATCCCAACTTTTAACAGACTGTTTTAAAGCTTCGAGTGATCGAATGTTTTTTTGTAAAGTATCTAATAAGGTTCTTAAACCACCCTTTGATTCCCTTTTTAAATTTGGAATATCAAAAATGCCTTTAATGTGACTGTTAATTATTATTCGCGTATTTTTATAACGGTCACAAATCAAATTCCAGGCAATAATGTAGTTATCATTGCTTAATTGTAAAGATTGTATGCAATGCAAGGCTTCTCCTTTTAAACACGATAATAAATAATGAAACTTTTGAATGCCATGTAAGTTATTATTTTCATGTATTAAAGATTTAAACGTATCATGAAAATGTAGCCAAAATTGTAAATTTCCGTCAAAACTAGGCAAATTTAAAGGCGGTAATTTAACGTTTGATAAAGAATCCACGGAAGAGTTTAACGATTGTTCCGATCGATTTACTTGCGTAAATCCATCAAGTAATGACTTCGCTTTAGCAATAATAGTAAAAAACCGATTTTCAAATGTGCTTCTTTCTGATCCATGATCTAAAGAATCGCCACTAACCTCTTCTAAGCGAAATTGACATATATCAAAATTTTCTAATAGTTTTTCACTTTTTTCTAAACGTGTTTTTAGTTCAAAATAATTTGGATTTGACGAAAAAGAATCTAAATAATTTTCAAATCTTGTTAACGATGCCTTAATTGTCCCTCTTTTTAGTTTTAAAGACTTTATTTCTTCCTCAGAAGACATTTTGCCCTTTTTTATTTAATATAAGGGAAATAGGCAGCAAATGGTAAACAAAGGAAATGTTAGCTAAATCCTAAATCAAGACGCAAAGCTCTATCTATATTTTAATACATACAGTATTTAACAGTTTATTTTAAGTGTTTTCAATATAATTTTACAGATATAGCAAAATAAACCTCTTTTGATAACCATGTAAACGAATCGGCTGTCAGAATCAACTTTGCTAATGTATTTTATTTAATATCAATTTGAATTTAAAAAAAAAGCACTGTATTCATGCAAAGTAGACGCAAATTCTTAAATAAAGGATTAATGGATTAAAGGGAAGGACACTTACTTCTTTATTATAAATATCTGATTTAAGTCTTCTGCTGATGTACGGTAAACTCTGCGGCTATAGCGGCGAGAAACAGTCACCTTTCACCTTAAACCAGGCAAACAAAAATTGGCAAGGCTTCGCAAACTCTGGCCACTTTTGCTTTCTTCTATCCGTCAATCGAAGGACCAAATGTGCGATTAATATATATAATCGAATTATTATCTCGTATCTAGACTTTATTTTAAAACAAACTAATTTTTTACAATGCAAAATTATTATATCGTTGACAAGTAGTGAACTGACATCTCTATTCTGTCTTCATTTCTTGTCATCTTGCTGGTGGTATCTGTGTTACGTGGAAACGGATTTACAGCGTCGTCGCTTGTTGTTGAGTTTCTGACTCAACAGCAATCAAAGGATCAGGAATAAACTTTTGCAATGCCCCAGTGGCTCCAGGAATATCTTCCACCTTTGACAGACGAACGCAGCGTCACGGCGGCTACAGCTAAGGAAAAAAATCAAACATGCTCGCCAAAATGTTTTCATCGCATTCTATCTTAAACGTTCCCCAAAGTAAGACTCTCCTCACCATATCCAACATCAACACTACCATGGCAGAAGTAGAAGAAGATATTCGTAAAATCAGCGTCAGATACGCAAAAGCCATCAGGACCGGACGGAATACCTCCCATCGTATCGTGTTAAAGAATTGCGCCATCGAACTAACGCCCCTTTTTTCAAGACTTTCTTTTCTGTCTTACCAAAAAATAATTTACCCATCTTCTTGGAAAATCGCCAAAGTGCAACCTGTTCCAAAACAAGGCAAGAAAACTACTTCCTCAAACTATCGCCCAATTGCCTCGCTTCCAATAATCTCCAAAGTCATGAAACGTGTTATGGGCACATCTCAGACACATTACCAGCGACTGAGAGTTATCACCACAGACAGGAGCAGATGACAACAATTAATCAAAATCTGGAGAAAGTTTGAACTTGGGGCGACAGGAATTTGTTCATTTTCAATACAGCGAAAGCAGCCAGACATCATTATGGCAGGATCGGCCATTCCTTTATCCTCGACAATCGGACTACTGGGTGTCTCGGTCAACAGCATTATGTCCTGGCAAAGCAACGTTGCTAACATTGTAAAATCAACCTTGCAGAAGCTTGGTACGTTATTTCGCAACAAAAACTGTATACACTGCAGCAGGCTTCTCTTGCTCTGCAGAGCGCAAATAAAACCTTGCTAACAGTGCATCAGTGATACCAGGAACCAAATGATGAGGAATTCTCCAGAATGTCCAGAAATTAACTTAATCATTGCTTAAATGGCATATGGATGTGGGCATTTAACAAACGAGTATAACTAGACGAAAGATGGAACCAACTGCAATAACAGAAAAAACATCTGGCTGAAAAGTTTACTTACAGCAGGCATTTGCAACTCCGGCGTCATCGGCTAAATTACGACGAACAAAGTCACCAAGACTACATCATCAACCTAAATTAGGGGCCATCTCAAATTGATATTACTCTCAAATCCCTTTTACGGGGTGAAAGATAGATATCCTTTATCAATATCGGCCTCTGTCACAGATCTGACCGTTCCGGTCGCCGCGCCGTGCAGAAGTGCCAAGTCAGTACCAGTCGAATAAAAACCAATCGACTCTGACAATCCGTCAAAAGCAGTGGCGGTTTTACCGGTACGCTAAGTACGCTGCAGCGTAGGGCCCCGGGCAGCCTGGGGGCCCCGCAGGGGCCCACCTTACTTTGAAGGATATTCTCCAAATTCCAAGTTTATGAAAAAAAATCTGTTAAATTAATTAAAATCTAACCCTCCCCTCCAGTAATAAGTATAATAAATTAAAATCCAGGAAACTATATTCACGAGACACTACACACTAAAAGTTAATTACATTATTACATACAAAAACTTATGCCTATACCTATTTACCTATCATTTTTATTATAACGTTCAGTAAAGACTGTCAGGACGTAAAGAGTGCGTAAACAAAGTCATTTCCTTCGAGCAAGAATTTAAAATTGACAACGCTGTTTCCTGTTTTGTGTTGACGTCGCACAAATCGTGTCGCAACGGGCAACGCGTCGGCATCTTCTTTTTATTATGTCTATAGAGCACAAAACCCCATTTATTTGTTTTTTGGTGGTTTAATTATACAGCAATTTTGAGTCGATAAGCGTTAGGTACATTTTTGAAGTTTTTCTATTTATTATTGAGTTTTGCAGTTTGCATTGTAGAGGTGTTTGAAATAGCAGGGGGGGGGGGGGGGGGGGGCGTATGCGGGAACATGCCATACATATCCAAGCATGACGGCTCAAAACTTAGCTTTATGGCCAGACTGTATTATTAACGATGTGATTAAATTATGCCTAGCAAAAGATTTTTCATATTTTCAAAATTATGACCATAATAATAGATATTCTAAATCTGAAATTACATGCGAAAAGCATAAAAGATATTTTTCTAATAGTTGCTTTTCAAATACTCTAAAGAATGGACAACAGATAAAAAGACAATGGTTATGTTACTCACCAAGCAGTGGATTGGTTTATTGTATTGCGTGTAAAGTGTTCTCAAAGGTAGAATCAAAATTTAAAACCGGACTTAACGATTGGTCTAATATTTTGCGGTTACTGGATATGCACCAGGAAAGTAAAGGTCACAAGCAGTCAATTTTAACATGGTTTTCAAGAAAGACAAATAAACATACTATCGACAAAGAACTAGAAGAGCAGACCAAAAAAGAAATTATCCACTTTTACCAAGTATTGCAAAGAGCCGTAGCAGTTTTAAAATATTTGTACCAAAGAGGTTTATCATTAAGAGGACATGAAGAAAAATGGGGCTCACCCAATAATGGAAATTTTATGGGAATTATTGAGTTAATTTCAGAGTTTGACCCTTTTTTGCAAGAACATTTAAAAAACTGCCAGTCTACATCAGGAAAAACGGGTATTCTATTTGTCCAAAACTACGTACGAAGAAGTTATTGCTATAATGGGAAAGCAAGTATTAAGAGCTATAATCGATCAAATAAATAATAATGATGTTCAGTACTATTCTATAATGGTAGATTCTACACCGGACTTAGCACACCTTGACCAACTACTGTTGTAAGATTGATATTGTTATCAAGGATTGCCGTACGAAAGGTTTTTAACTTTCATTCCCATTGAAAATCACACATCAGAATATTTATTTCAAGAAATATCTGCATTTTTAAATAAATGTGGTCTCTCTCTTTGCAAAACATAAGAGGACAGTCATACGACAACGTAGCCAACATGAGTGGTCGTTATAATGGAGTCAAGGCTCGTTTTAAGTCAATAAACAAGTTTGCAGATTTTATACCTGGTTCGGCACATTCATTGAACCTGGTGGGGGTCGAAGCTGTAAAATTAATTCCAGAAGTCGTTGATTATTTTGGTATTATCCATTCCCTTTATGTTTTTTTTCTCCGCGTCACCCCATAGATGGAATATTGTATCAAGTATCGCCAAACTTCAATACGCTCTTAAAACTTTAAGTCTAACAAGATGGTGTGCTCATTATGAAGCTGTTAGCAGGGCACTTAAAATTGGATACGATGATATTTTAAAATCGTTAAAACATATCTACATAGCTGAAAGAGAAAAACTGATTGCAGAAACGAAGCCAAAAACTTATACAAAAAGATGATTAAATTAGAATTAGCCACATTAATTTGGGAAAAAGCTCTAGAGCGCTTTAATAAAGTTTATACCAAATTGCAATCGCCTAGTTTGGATATACAAGAAGGATACCATTTATTGGATTCTTTAAAACAA
>MU182126.1:134901-153829 GCA_016904865.1 Pissodes strobi
TGTATGTATCTATAAAAGACAGTGGAAACAATATCGAAAAAGATATAGACATCATGTAGTTTACAGGTTTGATAGAGGCTTTGTGTATTTTTTGGATAGAAGCAAATGGAGGTAAATCGTACCCACGGCCCACGAAGGGCTGTGAAGCAACTATATCGAAATAAATGAACGCTTTATTTTCGAAAATAAATACCAAACTTCTTATGGACATATTCAATTAATTATTCATACGGGGAACTTTTCCTGGGCACTTTATTAATTGTTGTTATTTTCTGCACTGGATAATGCACTTTAGATAAAATGCAAGCTATACGATATTATGTTATTCATAATTTTTGTTTTGTTTTTTTTTCTCGTAATTTTTAAAAGTAGCAGTTTTATAGTTTTTATTTACGTATTCATATCTTTCAAACAAAAAATAATCCTTAAGACAATATTATCTTTAGTCAAATTGATGTTAGGTTAATAAATAAGTAGTTATTTAATATCTTTCAAAAATAATTTTCTAATTTACGAAGATACCGAATTTCAATGAAAATAATAAAATTCAGATTTTGGACTTTTACTAGATCTGCAATAATTGCCTTAAAATAAACGGGGTATTCCTTTTAAAATACAAATGTTACGGACACCGTAGATGCACACTGATACTTGAGACTTTTTCCACATCCAATTACCACTTTGTATATCAATTTTTGGTAAAAGCTTTTTAGTTGTTGGTTCTCAGATCATAGAGAGCAGGGAAAGTAAAAAAGTGACATTTTATAATTTTACCAACGCAAACATCAGCAATCGTGATAAAAATAAATGAGTCGTTCCCTGTTCCATCTAAAATAGAGATACTATTGCGTTCGCAGAAAAATCGAAAAATCTAGCAAAGTTTCTGATACTATTTCTTAAATCAGCATGTTTTTGTACCATACTATATTAATATATCTTTGCCGATTTTAGAAATATTCAATCGTTCCAAGACTTTCTGTTAACCTGATGTCTATTATTTTTAAAAAGAACTATTCATTTCTTTTTGCAAATTCTACACAGTTAAATTCATAAAATATGAATCAATCAATGTATTTATTAAAGGGATGTTAGAGTGAATGGAATATAAGCGGCATTATTCACGATTTGCCCATTCAAACAAATTTACTAAATAAATTAAAAAATAAAATTCTATGTTAAGGATAATTATTCCACTACTTGAACTTAAAAACACTTTTAGACAAAACAGATTTTGGAAACCGTAATTAACATAAATAAGGCATTTTGAGAAAACATTCTTGAATGATTTCACAAGAAGCATTCCCTCATTCTCCATTTATATTTTCAATCCAGTTTTATTTAGGGGCGTCACTAGCATCGTTTAATCAACGTCATCGGGGCTTCGGAGACAATTTCTAAATGGATTCAATCAGTTTCAAATGTCTAGGGTATACAGCGGCAAAACTCAGCTTCCATTATACGTTTTATGCCTATATGGTTAAGATAAATTAGAGCAGCGGATGGTGCAGCTATTTGTCTTCTTCATTTCTGATATGTATGGGAGGGGTACGTTTTGAATTGTATAAAAATAGTCTGAGTTAGGTATATAATTCACTTCATTCAATCAATCCTTCATTGGAAGTCAATAGGTGTATGGTGTTCTCAAAACCATCCCGGTAGCCGGTATTTTTCGGGAGATTTAGTGAGAAATATCACTGGGAACTAAACTTGGGCCAAAATGGTCCTAAATACTAGAATTTGATTGTTTAATTTCATATAATACCTACATATGATATAATGCAATTTGCTATTAATGGAGTTTTTAGCAATATCTTTTTTTATTTCTGCCACTTGCTGCATGTCGTCAGTCGTGACACCTATTTGGAAGGTGGACATTATTTATTTTATACAAAAATTCATTTTCTCTTATCAGAAATAGTTTTGGGGACCGCTACGCATTCTGGAATTTTAAATGCTGAAAGAGAAGTCATAACAAACGACCAGGATGGTATTGTTTTTATCCCAGCTGTAGCTCATGAGATCAGTTTCTTGACCTGCTTAACTTCTAAAGGATACAGCCTAAAAACTGGAATTAGTAATTACCTCTTAAAACCAAAAACACTGTCACCATAATAATCGTTGGTAGTTGACAAATTTAAAGATTTTTACGCTTCAAAAAAAAGGTGTATGCTTAGAACCGCACGACAGAAGTGAAAACTTCAGCAGAGCAATATTAAATACTATATAAAATTAATAACAGTTCGCACGCTGTAGAAGTGAAACCTTCATAAAACTAAACCAAGCGGTCACCCATCCAAGTACTAATCACGCCCGACTTTGCTTAACATCAGTGATCGGACGACAACTACTTTTCATCTTTTACTCTTCGCAAACATTTAACAACTGTATACTGTGTTCTTTCTTATTCTCTCGCAGGCTACATCCTATAGATCTATATATTTTAACTGGCGTTTCTTTTTTCCGTTTCCTCGTTTCTTTCGTCTGTTTCATCGAGTCTCAAATCACTCCCGTTTTCAGCCGGCCAAAGGCGGTCAAGAAATTTTGAAAGTGGTGTCGCTTTCTCCGTTTCCTCGTTTCCGTTTCATCAATTCTCAAGTCATACCCAGCGGCGCCTAAAGATATTCTCACAAAAAATTATCTGAATCCGTCACTGTGTTTCCTTTTTCTGAGTTTAGTGCAGAAAAGGAGTGCATTATTTAGTAATCAGTAAGAGATACATTAATATCTATAGATAATTACATTACTTAGTCACACTAAATTAGTTCAAAACCGTTTTTCGAAAGTCAATATATTATAATATAATATGTGTACGAAAAATCTTAAACCGAATCAATCTAATATATTTCTGGGCTTATTTTATAAGCATAATAAATGCCTACAATTAAATTCGCCGTATTAACTATATTAAAAGAAGTAATCATGTAAACAAGATTTATTTAAAACGCTAATAAAATCGTGCTCATTCTAGCAACACTCTTTCATAATTTCCGCCTAAATGCTTTTCAATTCTGAACCTAATTTATATGTTCTGCAACCAAGTAATCTACCCAGTAAAGTACAGGCATATCATAGGATCCACAAAAAACAATCTTTTATTTGGCATTCAAATTTGTAAAAGAACAATCAGATATTTACACAGTTCATGGAATATTTTAAATGCATCTGTAATTCCATTTTCATCTTGAAAAACTAATAAACCAATATATGATTCAGTATTTTATATTATAACTTCATTTTTAATACCCACAATAAACATTTTGTTTTGGGCAATAGAAACATTCAAATGATCCATTCCCCGCTTTTTTTCTAATACGTTAAATTATATCGTTTAAAGGTCAACCTTAATCAATTATTAATATTTTTCCTACTTGTTTTTTACTCTAGGCCATCATAATAAAAAAACTTTTGTAATTTTAGTTAAATTAGGGAATGAACGCGTATAATTTTACCCTCCCTTTAACTTGTTTATTTTTTGTTCTAGGAAATAATGATCAAGACCAAGGATATAGAGATTTATATAAACTATTTGCAACATATTTCTTCGTCTATATAGGGTCCTGCAAAACGAGTGTCAGTTAATATTGTATATTTGTAAATGAAACTTCCTGTGTATTAATAAATATTTAGATCTGTCTGGAAATCTGAACATAATTTATATGTAACGCCATATGCCTAAAGTGAACCGTTTCCGCGAAATTCTTGAAGAGGCAATCGGAGCCGATGGATGCAGCCGGGTATGCAGCAAGAAGAATATAGGGACAAAATCGAAAAAAAAAAACAGGTAAAGCGGAAGAGGTTCAAAGACACAGAGGGAGGAAGATCACTCTCAGCAAGAAATGAATGAGCTAAAACGAATGGTGAATAGGCAAGAAAATAAAATCAGTGACCTAAAAGCATTAGTGAAAGCTTACCTAACAACTAAGAATGAGCGAAAAAATACCATAACATAGGTGGTATTCCAAGAAGTGGAAGTGAAGTGGTAAATCATAAATATCAGGAATGGGAAATATATTCAAGAGAAACGAAGGCGGCAAAAGTAACGACACAGTCGACAAGCACAGGCACAGAGACGCGAGAGAAAAAAATGGTGACCACGAAATCTAGAGGTTAGCAGCTGAAGGAAAAGAAGACGAGGGTCTACCAAACTTTTGGACAAGATATGGCCAGAGGAGGCATTCATGACTGTGCATGAAGTAGAGGAAAACCCTTTCAAAATGTAAACAAGAAAGAACAATGCCTTACTTATTGCCCCCAAGGAAAAGGGAGAAAACGCCGTTGCCATGAAAGCTAAGGACAAATATCCCGAGATTGAAGATCTATTGGAGGAAGGATGCGTAGAGGGACAAATAGAATCCATCACTAACAAGACACGAACGAGCCGCAAACGCAACAAAAATGGACGTGATCGGACCGTTTACATGTTACCACTTATGCCTTAAACCCCGGCGAGATAAACGAATTGCGAGGAATATATGACTTCATGATCTCATTGCGGCAACATATAGCCACAAAAACGGATCCTGAACTTCTTCTAGTAACGTCGGCGTCGGATGGCTTGGACAGAAAATTCGCTCGTAAAATCCCAAAATTCGTCTTGCATAGCAGCGATGCGAGATTCTGTATATGGTGTTGAAAGGAATAGCAGTACTTCAGCGTAAAGGACCAGCTGCTCAGAAAATTTATAGGTAGTGGAAGGGGAGCATATTTTTTAAAGCAGGCCAAAGAAGCTATGTCGATCTCTTAAGGAATGTAAAAGAAAACTTAGACGTGGAAAAGATGGGAATCTAAATTGGAAGTTGAGGGAAACAGAGGCAGGGACCTTCATCTAACCGTAGATACCGGGAAAAATACTGCATATTCCTTAGGCAAAAAACGGACTACAGATGAAAGATGCAATAGTCATAAGAAAGTCCGAGACAATATTACATGTCTCAGGTATAGATGCGATAAGCACACAAGATGACGTTGAGGCGGCCGTCATGCGAGGGTTGAACGCAAAGGACTAGCTGCAGGTAAATGCCAATAACTTGTGACCGACGAGGTACGGAAATCAACTACCCACAATAATCACAGCAAAACCGATAGCAGCGGAGTTATTGGCAATGCCAAGGATGAATATAGGATGGATGTACTGCCACCTTAGAGAGAATTACGATCAAGAGATGGTCAAAATATTGGAAATTGGCCATGTGGTCACAAATTAAAAGCATAGAAGATGAGTCACAAACAACGACGAAAAACTTAAGATCCCCAAGCGAATCTAAACAAAGCATAGAGTGCGCATGATATGGCTTTTCTAGCGGCAAAGACGAAAAGATAGATATTAGGCTTATCAGTGAACCAAACAGATTCATAATTAAAGGACCGAGGTAGTTAACGGATAACAGAAACCATATTGCCGTCTATTTCAGCAATAAAAGCATCGCGGTGAATGAACTGATAACAGATGGAGGGTAGTTCGCCTCTGCATAAAAAAATTGTATATGTACTGCTGTAATGTATTCCCAAGTACCAATACCAAAAAGTTCTCAGGGTATATCGACCAACTAATTATAAGACTAGCACAAGAGGAGAAAATAGTACTAGGTAATCTTAAGGCTAAGGCTGCAGCATGAGGGTCGCCAATAACAGGCTCCCGCAGACAAATATTAGTTGAATGACTGGCGGAGGTACTATACAACGATGGAGTAACTCATTTTTCATTGACATCACGTACTCAACCAGGATTAAGAATTGAAGAGTACTAAAAATGAACCTCTGAACGATCATATATATTTTGCAGTAAAAGAATACAGAAATAGAGACAAAAAGGTGTTCAAAGCGGATTCAGAGCACCTCAGGGAAGATCTGGAGCATAACGCGCAGGCTCTAGAAAATATAGAAACACTATCCGTGCTACGGCTGCTAAAAAACACTTTCGATGCTGTAAAATTTCGGCAAGGAACCCATTGAGAAAATCACTGCCTTATTGGTGTAACGAAGAAATAGAAGGAAAAAAGCATGAACGAATATCAGCATGCAGACGACTACAGGGGGTCGACTACAAAATAACAATTATGCATCATACTAATTTGTCTCCACCCTTCTGTAAGAGCATAGAAATAAGAAAAGAGTTATTAGGTTTGTTCTAGCAGAGATTTCAAACGGTTCCAAACCATCCGGAGTTTGCGCATAGCGACATAAGCGACGCTTATATCGTTATGCGCAAACTCCGGATGGTTTGAAACCGTTTGAAATCGCTGCTAGAACAAACCTAATAAGACAGCTCTTTCTCGACTGGATAGATTCGTGGATAAAGAATGCCCCAGCTGGAAATATAATTCCATTCAATCAAGGCGAACTGTGCAAAGCAGGGAATAGATGAAGGAATGGAAGTGCACCTGGACCGGATCGCATACCACCAGAAATTTTAAAGGAGACAATTCGAGACATATCGCTGATCATTTTGACTGTAGTAAACAACCAGCTGAGACGGCAGGATTTCCCCGAACAGTGGAAGTTAGTGCGAGTATTTTTTATTGTGGAAGCAAGAAAAGCCTATGGGTGGTTCTTCGCCATATAGACAGTCTGCCTTTTGAACATATTCGGAAAGCTGCCAAAGTTCGTGATCCTAAACAGACTGGAAGAGAAACTGGACAAAGAGCAGGGCTTGTCGGAACATCAGTTCGATTTCAGGAAAGGCCGTTCAACTATCCATGTGGTGGAGACGGTGCGGTGATGCAAATCGCCAGAACAACAAGCGCAGGATATGTGCCTTAGTCACCTCGAATGTCAATACTGCTTTTAATACTGCCACTTGGATCATCATTGTGTAGGAACTGAAGAGAAAGGAGATTCCAGAGTACGTGGTTAATCTGATATCTAGTCATTTCGAAAACAGGAGGATAAACATTTTCAATAAGGATTTGTTGAACGTCAGTGCAGGAGTACCTCAGGGCTCAGTGATAGGGACAATACTCTGGAATGTCCTTTACGATGGCGTTCTGAGATTGAAATTCAACGAGGATATAAATACAGTGGGACATGCGGATGACCTAGAGATAGTCGTTACCTGCGATGAGGCGTCAGTTCTGTGAAGACGCACTTGCGAAGCACTTAAAAGGTTGGTGTATAGACGAGGGGAAATAACCTTAAACTTACCCCAGAAGTAGCGACCCTAAAAGAAAGCGAGAAGTTCTGGGATATGAACTTTAATCTACAGGAGCTAGAAATAACACTAAAAAACTCCAATTCAATTTTCTTCGATGAACGAAATAATTTTGGAGAACACGTTAAGGAAACCGTGGAATATGCGGCACGTACGACATAGACACTAAGCCGCCTATTACCGAACATAGGTGGGCCAGGTAGTTAAAAAAGAATTGTGTTGAACGGCGTGATACAATCAATACTTTAATCGGAGTCGCACGGCAGAGCCTATGGAAAGCAAAAGTCGATAAAGCACAATGGACCAAGACAATAATTCCCATATTCAAACCATGGCGCCGGACGGTTGAAAATGTACACAACGAGGATGAGAATTACAGTTGACCAGGTCTGCACGTATTGCGCGGAGACAGATACTCCGGAACATATTATATTCCATTGCATTCAATGGAAAAGATTTAGAAATAATCGTTCTGGGAGATTTCAATGCCCACAGCACCAACTGGCTCAAACATAACACAATAACGCCATCAGTTGCCGGCTTACTCAAATTGTAGACGAACCAACTCGGATTTCAGAGAGGGGTGAATTTGCCGCCCTCCAGGATCGTTTTCTAACCAGATATCCTGACCAGTACACAATTACAGTTGGTCCGCCATTTGAATCTTTCGATTGCAAACTTATTGCAATGGTTTGTGAACTGCCACTCCTCCAAAACCATTGCTTGGTAAAATCTGGCATGATAGTTGTGCAAACTGAGATGATCTAAGAGAGTTCTACCTAGATTTTCCTTGGCTCGACGTCTGCTTTGGCACTGACCACCCGTCAACCTGTTGCGAGGAGATTACACAAGTAATCTTTGCAGGAATGGAAGCACACATTCCAACTTCCATCAAGTTACAGTCAAAAAGAAAGCGATATTAAATACTATATAAAATTTAAAAAGAAGCTACCGACGGCGGCGGGAATCGAACCCGGGCTGGGCGAATGACAAGCAGAAAGTCTGACCACTGCACCACCATATGTGTTGAAAGCAATTTACTGGATCGTAAAGACATGGGTAATTATGATACATTCGGCATGAATTACTGTTTAATTAACTTAAAGTACTTAAACTAAACTTGACACTGTCTACATAAGTTTCTTAATGTAAATCATAGATTTTTTAAAATCATTTCACTTAAGTATGTGCTGATAAAGCGCATTAAAAATTGTAACACCACCTGACCATCAGAACGCCAATCACAGCACTGCACTCTGACACCATTGCTATACCGTTTAGGATTCGTGAATATGTGTATTCTGCAACCTATCTCATTCTCTCGCAGGCACCCTCTTATAGATCTATATCTCTCTATTGAAAATAACATTTGATTTTCCCGCCTCAAAATCTGTGACTGGAACTCTGTTCTATCTCATGCTGTCAGAGGCTACATCCTATAGATCTATATATTTTTATTGGTGTCGTTCATCGGGTCTCAAATCACTCCCGTTCTCCGCTCAAGATCCGTCTTGTTCCCAGCCGGCTAACGGTGCTGAAGAGATTTCACTTTAAAACGCACGTTAGTTTCCGAATCAAAATATTAGAGAAATACTTGGAAATATTACAAAGTTTAAGCATACAATACGAACACGAACGTAAGCCATCAACAATCAAAGTAAAATATTAATATGGCAGCGTATCGTTTGCAGAGCCGACGCCGTCGCGTCGGCGTCGTCTGGCGGGACCTTTGAAAGTAACCACTATAGGAGCATTTGCTGAAAGCACAGTAGAGGGGAAATCGGCACTTATCTGAAATACGTGTTTGTTTTACGGCCTGGCTTCAATGCGCGCACATTGGTCTAATGGGGTACACGCAATATAGTACTTTATGCATATATGGTTCTACCTGAATAAGCGATTAGTCAGATTATAGCAGATAAAAAAGTAGTATTAAAGGGTTTCTGCGAATACACAAAAGCAAAGATATGAAATAGTATCTAATGATTAAATTATGCAGTCACTAATAATAATAATAATAAAGAAAGTAATAAACCTAAAGAAAAATTAGTCCTTAGATTCGTGATAGGAATAAACGAGGCAAAATTTGTGACCAGAAATTAATGTGAATGTTATCTCACAATGTAAAAATCTACGAGGCCGTGGATTAATTCTTATGGCGTTTTAAGTCGTAGGTAATTAAACAAAAAAAATAGTTCAGAACTTTAAAGTCGAGTTCAAGAAATGTTTAATTCTGAGATTGAAACCCGGAATTAAGTCTTGCCTAGTTGCGCTTTTGAAAATTTAAAATAACCCTAAATCTGTCTATCAAAGTTTAATTTGAAGCTTTAAAGTCAGAATCACGAATAAACTGCAATAGGTTATATTTATGACTTGGCAACTTTCAAATATGCCTACGTTAAAACAAGTAATTTGGCACAATTCTGATGTTGGAATTCCGAGTTAATGATTTTTGTATGATCGTACTTTCAAACTCGGAATTGAGCCAATGTTAACTTTAACACTGGAATATTAAAATGTTTGTCTTAGGTACTCCAAAAATCGAAATCTAGTAGTTATTTATACACCAAGTAACACACTTGTTTATTCATGAGTACAAAGTTTAATTTTTTCCAATGAATATAGTTATTTATGCAACAAGTGTCTAAAGTGACCTTTCTTATGAATGGGAATATTGACGCATGAGCCATAGGCGAATGCGACAATCCCATAAATAAAAAAAGAGTACTTTACACATGAGTAGCATACAAATTTTTTTCTACTACCAAAAAATGTACGAAAAAACAAAAATATTATTAAATTACTTTACACACTAGTGCGTAAAATATATATTGTTTTACGCACTGCCCTAAATGTCAAAAAATATGTCAGATTTACTTTACGCACTAGTGCATAAAGTAACTTATTTTACGCACTGCACAATAAAAGGGTCTATTTTACGAATCTTAGAGAATGCGTAAAGTGAGTATTTTACGCACGGTAGTAGAAAAACGATTTTATCTATGCTTTTGTGTTAATCAGACAAGGGATACTATTGTAATAATTTCCTACAATAAATTTTTTTTGCAATATTTACTTTCGGAAAAAAACAAGATCGCTGAGTTTTCCTACTCGTAAACATCCATAAATCAAAATTCTTCGATATAACGATATATATACCGATTCAATCGTAGGAATTCTAATTGGCAGGGGAGTCGTGTGTCGCAGAAGGGCACGGACTCACCCCCTACTCCGCGCTAACAGTAATCCATCACGGTCGAAGCAAGCCCCATTCCGGTGTGTTCCACCCCTACGGCACCCTGCGAGCCTTTGAACTGTTGCCGAGTGTTTCAAGAAATAGGATGGATTGATTATCAATTTTTACTACCTCTATTTACCTCTAATTTATAATGTCATCAAAAAGGGAAAATATTTTTAATGAATCAGTTGCCTAGAGTTTGTATCATTTGTTAAGCGGAGAACGTTATCATTAGTAACAGTAGTAAATGTAAGAAAAAATCCGTCTTCTAAAACTATTCTAATCACTCTGTATGATAATACGTACCATTTAACTTTCCAATCGTTTCTACCAAAACGCTGTGTTGAAACTCTTCCAGGTACGATACCGTAGAGATTGTGAAAAAGTTAGAGCATAAGTACAGGCTCTTTGATTATATTTAGGTGGCTACCTGGATCCTTTATTTTTGAAGATAGGCAAAACAGTATAACCCAAAAATTGTAAGTTTTTCCATATTACCAGGAAAAAATTATAGCATCAACGAACAGCAGTGAAGAAAAGAAGACCTTTGTGATCAGAATCAATGCCTTTGCATAGCACTGTATCTCATACAATTAACAAAAGAGTCAAGCCCTTTTTGCAAAGACTTTGGATGGGTTTTAGTAACAAAGGCAAATCGGTGAATCATGCAGTGTAATTGATTTGCTTGGGGTGCAAGCCTTTTAACTTTTGACTGGAAGCCCGACCTCGATCCAAACATGGCTGGTGCACCATCGGTGCACTCTCCACACAAGCTTGTCTATTATAATTCGTTCCTCTGGCGAGTGCCGACTTCGCCAAACTACTAGTGGATAATATCGCGAAATTTTCCATATCCCGTTATCGAGGTAAATTGGCTGGCGTTTATTGTATTCTTGCGCGGGTTCCTACATCGGGATTCGCCACCTCGTAATATTGAATGGATGTAATTTACAGCATCTGAATAATTTTAAGTTTATAGTTCACGTCCCCTGCACTCTCGGCGACCACCTAAAAGAACCATTGCGACCCCATTGAGGGTCGCGACCCACCAGTTGGGAAACACTGATATAGATAATGAAAAAGGGACAAGTCTTATCATAAAACACTGAGAGACTGACACGACAAACAGGAGAGACAATCAAATGCATTACTAGTTTTGCACATAATATGATATTGGTCCTTCAACTGAACAACCTTCCTTCCATCCATAATTTTCGGTTAGGTTAACAGGTTACGATGCTTTTTTTACTCATATTCTCTTAAGACATGCAGATCTTGATTTATAATCTCAACGGGGCTATTTTGTAAATTTATTAGAAAGTATTCTAGTGCATAACCCAAACTAACCCAAACAGGCCTTTGGTTGTTAGAATTAAGAGGCGGTTCCGATATAAAATGACACAATTTTAAATATATGGCTAAAATTATACTTTACAATATTTTATCATATTGATTTGTTGGTTCGGTTATATAAGAAGGCATCTTTAAAAAATTGGTCATGAGTCACAAGTTTTTTTTCCATTTATGCAGTTAACTTATTTTAATCATTTTAAACATCCTTCGCAATTCCCTCATTCATGTCCATAATAAATACGTGTGGTGTTTTTTATTTACTTCGGAATTTGCAAATACTTGGAATTAAATGTGGTAATAGCATATTATTCAACGAGCATGTAATGATAGCTATTACTCATGAGGATGAAGTTTGCGGCAGAAGCCGAAGGCGAGGGCCGTAATTCATCCGAGTGAGTAATGGCCATTACATGCGAGTAGAATACTATACTTTTTCTACGATCATTATACAGGGCCGATCAAAAAAGAGAGTCAAAGCCAAGATTAAATACAATTTTGTTAGGCAATATTGACAAAATATAATACTGAACTTAACATGAAATAATAATAATAATATTAAAATACTTTTTATTAGTAGAAACTAAAAATAAGTATATTGTATCAATCAAATATCAAAAATATAAGATAAAAAAAACAACGTAGAAGGCGAGGATTGAACTCACAACCAACGCGATGTCGCGAAAACCCAACTACAATTTCAACACGTTAACCAAACGCGCCATTTGCGAAGATAAATTGGATGTACTTCAGCACGAATAAATGTTAAGAAAGTAAATATTATCGCCGTTTCCCTTTTATGTATTTACATTTAAATAAATAATACATCATTATACTTAATACAAATACTATAATAATTGACTTTCTTACCTTTGTTGCAAGATATATACGGTTATCTGCTTCATTATAAATTTATTAATTTCATCTGGAGTGAATGTTTTGGACTTTTCTGCTCGATATCCCTCAGATTTTCGTTTTAAAAAACTACGCAACTTTGAGTAATTTTCTATATTAATGTTGTTATTTATATCCAAAGTGCTTCTTAACATGGAGTACTGGCTCCATAATGATCCATTCCAAACCCCAACGTAGATAATGATGAAGATTTGTATTTTTCTGAAAGTTCTCTAAAATAAAAATAGCACATTTTCAGAAAGAGAATTGACGTTTTTGCGGGCTCGCCAATCCATAAAAGTGCTATACACCATTTCGTACTTTTTCCTGGATTTTTCAGGCAATAAATGCTTTGTGGCTATATTTGCAGCATTTAAAACTTCTGGGGGTGTACACATTTCTACTTCATTTTCGGAATCGGATTCCATAATTATTATTATTATTAAATTTCTAAACTTGCAGTCACTTTGACGTCTGATCTGATCTTTGCACAATAGCTTGACAAAAGAACACGGTCATGGCATGCCTGAATTTGTTAAAACTAGTGACTTCTTTCATATTACTCAACGGCCCGTGAGTAATGAATGACATTGTTTGACTGAAAGCAGATCTATAATAATAATGTTATTTTTTAATGATCGTAGAAATAGTATATTATTTTATATGGAGGAAAAGTGATACTTTTCATGGCGCGCTTGTGTTTAACAGCCGGACGGAGTGAGGCTGGTAATAGAGAGCAAGCCATGAAAAGTAACTTTTCCTCCAAATAAAATATGCTGTTTTTTCTTCAGATGTCGACAAATTAGTGCAAAAACATCTCTTTTAATAGTAATAATAATAATTATTAAAGATGTGGGTTCGCAAGGGGTAGACCGGTGTCGGTGAATAGGCACAGGTTGTTGCTATAGTAATGTAACATAAAGCTATCAGTGGACACTGTCAACAATAATTATTTTTTTAAAATCGCGTCTCCGATTGCGTTTTAATTCCGTATTGATAAGCAGTTATTGAGTAAGTTCGATTAAATAATAACCAATTTGTTCCTAAATTAGGGATTTTTAGAAATGCAGTGGACAAATTGAGTGATAAATACAAATTTTAGTTTAATAAGTATCTATGTTGCTATGACAACACTTTTACCTCCGCCGGCGGAAAAGTGAAAAGTAAAGCCCCGGCGGAGGAAAATTAAAACTTCACGGCCGCCTACACAGTCAAGTAATGACGGATTTACTGACGTTTGAAGAAAAAATCTATTTATCTCATTGAAATTAAAACCGATTTATTAAGGTGGAAATGTGAAAATGCCTACTTTGCAAATATCCCTTGAATATTTGCAATTTTGTTTTTCTAGTAGCACTGTAATAATCTAATATTCTCCGTACGAGACAGTTGTTAGGCGTGTAAAGAACTTTTTTCTTCAAACGTCAGTAAATCCGTCATTACTCGACTGTGTAGGCGGCCGTGAAGTTTCGTTTTTCCTCCGCCGGAGCTTTACTTTTCACTTTTCCGCCGGCGGAGGTAAAAGTGTTGTCATAGCAACATAGATAGAATACAAACAGACAACAAAATAAGCGTCAACAACTCAAAGATTTATTAAACTACAATTTGTAGGTGCATTTCTAAAAATCACTAATTTAGGAACAAATTGGTTATTATTTAATCGAACTTACTCAATAACTGCTTATCAATACGGAATTAAAACGCAATCGGAGACGCCATCTTAAAAAAATAATTACTGTTGACAGTGTCCACTGACAGCTTTATGTTAAATTCATCGACACCGGTCTAAGCAAGGCCACCTACGACCGTGGTCTAAGCCGCCTTGCGAACCCATTTATCTTTAATAATAATTAGATATTATTACTATTAAAAAGAGATGTTTTTGCATTAATTTGTCGACATTTGAAGAAAAAACAGCATATTTTATTTGGAGGAAAAGTTACTTTTCATGGCTTGCTCTCTATTACCAGCCTCACTCCGTTCGGCTGTTAAACACGAGCGCGCCATGAAAAGTATCACTTTTCCTCCATATAAAATAATATACTATTGCGTCTTGGAGGTTTTTGGAATTTCTTTTGAAAACAACAACAAGCATCCTCAAGCTTTTGTCACATGAAAATTCAATGGTAATTTAATATTAAATATTACTTCGGTATCCTTAAATATGCGTACAGATTTTAAATAGAATATAGAATTCTTCATGCAAAGAAAAACGTTGTTTGTCAAATATTACAGTTTTGCACTCCAGATCAATCTAAAGTTTACACATGGGGTTACACATGTAAAAAGCTTCAAATCGTTGGTATGCATACAGCAAATATTGAATAACCAATAAGCAGATCTTTGATGGATATCGAGACAGTTATAGGTCCGATGTGGGACCTCTTTGGCATTCCCCATGGCATACATTTATTTCTTGTAGTATCGCACCTCCTATGATGAAGAACTACATTATCTTGTTTAAATGAGACTGGGCCCATTTTGACATTAACCAAGATATATATCAAAAGTGGACAGATGAACACATTGCGGTCAAGGCACTATGAGGGACACTATCGGAATATACAATTCCACTTGATATCCTGCTTAAATAAAGATTATTAGATATTGTTGATAAACGGCCAATTTTATGGCGCTAGAGTGACCCTTGAACAAAACATGATGTTGGCTTACAATGTAGTGTTTATATGTTTCAGAGATTTTATAACTAATCAAAGATTCGAAGACTTTCTGAGTTGCCAATAGTAAAGAAATGCAAAAGCCTCTGTAATTTTTTATTTCTGGTCCATCATCATTAATATTAAGAAGAAGAGAAAATCGCAGAAAAATCCCATTATCGAATGTCCTTTCAAAATTCCGTCAAATTAGCTTTGGTAAGTAGAATGAGACCAATTTTATTCCTACCTACATCTTTATAGGTATCAAGCTGTGTTAGATCAGTTTTTTTATATTTTTATTTCAAGTCATAACTGAGGAGCGTGGAGAAATAATGGATGCTTGAAACGTGAGGAAGTGTGAAACTGCTAGGATCCCTAGTTGCATAATTGGAAGTGGATTGTGAACCCTTGAGTGCTTCTAAAATTCTTTGACTATCGCTATTTACAACATTATTAGATTATAGCAGGACCCTCACATGAATTAATAAAGGACTAGTCAACATCGGCAAAGAAATTGTTGATGCGTCGTAGTCTTTTGACATGATACGTTTCAGCATTATTGATCAGATTACAATCCAGGCGTTCACAGTCTTATAGATTTTTTTTATTATAGTTCCAGTTAATATATTGTCTATCAATAACTATACAGCCAAACTTGGGATATTTCATTATAATACCTTTCGATTTTCTAGGGAACATTTTAATGTGTGGTATCTCGAAATCCTCAGCTATCATAAAGATTCTTTAATATCACCTGGAACGTTCTTTGGGGCGGTCTTTTGAAATTGGCGAGAATGGTAATATGTCGAATATTCTTTTTGGGCAAGTATATTTAAAAAAAAGGGGTCATTTTGGGTCGTTCTAGCGCCAGAAAAGTGTCGAGGATTAAAAAACTGAGTCGGAGAGTTCGATAGGTAAGAAGGAAAAGCTCTCTAAATGCTTCTCTGTTTCGAAAGTGTCGAGAAAACAGTAGTTTTGGGCTAAAAAATGAGGTTTTTAATTTTTGTTTCTCCAAAAATATTTTTTTTATATAGAAAAGCCGGTCACTTGACCAGAGTCTACGCCTAAAAACGTACAAGTGGGCACTTTTTAAAAGATAATGCGTTTTATTCAGGGTGAGTTATTTGAGTTTCAAATTTTCCCGTTTTGAATTTTTTTACGACAGGAGCTATGTAATGGAACCAGGCCGATAAACCAACATTCCTACCGATCAATTATTATTATTTTTATTAAATGTATATAAGTACTTCTCTTTCAAGCATGACTACACTTACAGCCGCAAGAGAGATTGCTCACACACTTAAAACATTAACAGGCAACAGTGACCACTTGGATTATTTTTATTTCAAGTCTAGATACATTTTACAATAGATATTATATTAGAACTGTAGACGAATCTCTTAAGGAATTTGTCTTTGCTTCAATTTGCTCTAAACTACCGGAGAAGCAGATGACTTTTTACTTTGCAGGCCTAAAATAAACGACGCTTTCCGACAACGATTTGGCGATAGAATAAACTGATCAGTACTCGCGCAATAAGATAAGAATAAGATTAAAAGTACTAAAATCACGTATTTCTTTAAAAATTGCTGCTGATAATTCCCTAAATCAAGGCACAAAAGGCGACTTAATAGAACAGACAGAATTAACTGCCGTTACTCTTTTAATGTTCAAATAAATAACCGCCAAAACTTCAGCTACATATCACCACTAATTTAACTTTTTTTTTGTTAACCCCCTCCCAGTGCCAAATAATAGCGATATCATTCAATCCCAATTTTCAAGTAACGTAGATACAATACCTAAACAACCATTTCCAAGGCAACCTATAAATCTTGATTTCACCACTAATGAGCAAGTTTTTGGCAACCAAAAAAATATATTTTACAGATAAAATTCAAATAAATTGACAAATTCCCCAACCCCAATGTTTACAACCAGTAGAATGCCTTCGGCAGTGAGTAGAATCTCAGACGTTCACATGCGCTCAATTCAAAGCCGCAATATAAAAAGACAATTTCCTCGAAATCAAAATTTATCTTTCCAAAACCGTTATTCATTTACCGAGTTAGCTCATCTAGCAGATAGCCAACCTAATCATAACAATAATTTGAGCATTTCTCCGAAGAACAGGAATATCAGAACTGTTCCGTTCCTCCCGAATATTATAAAGAATCAGAATATATTCAAAATTATGACAATCCACAAGATTTACATGAAGAAAATTTTTCCAACATCCTTCTAAACGAAAATATATCCTAAATCTAAATAGTTTTCAAGTCAACTCTTTTCCTTACATTCAGCTTCAAAATTCCTTAGCGAAACTTCATATCGATATGGGCAGCCATACCATGTATAGCGGAAGAATATTTTTCCCAATTAATTTTTTCTTAAACACACTCTAGTAACTTGTACCGGCAACACCAAAACTCAAAATAAGGCAAAAAACCCTCTATTAAAAGAATTCAATATAAATGGCTATCTCGATGGAATAATAGGCATTAGAGATTTACCCAAATAAGTCTTAATATCGATATAACAAATAGGCTTATAAAAAACGATACGATTAAAAAGGTCTATTTATCACAGAGAAAAATTTGACTTGACAAAAGTAGAAATACCCCTCTTATCTATAATAATAAAAACATATAAACTGATATACCCAATAAAACCGAATTGTATATTTCTCATTTACGCACTGCCTAAAATATTGAGATCCCAGGTATATGACAGTTCCGATCATAACCAAGACTTTTCACTTATCCATACAGATCATCCGAATAGCGAAGAAAAAGTTCCCCTTATAAAAGTCAGCCGAAGCGAACATGAAATTAAGACCACAGATAATATTCTCTATACTAAACCGTATAGATACCCTTTTGTACATAAAAAAAGAAGGTCATAAACAAATTTCTGAAATGTTGAAAAATGGTATTATTCGGTCCTCTTCAAGCACATGGTCCAGTCCCGTCTGGGTCGTTCCCAAAAAGGCTGACGCTTCCATGAAACAAAAATGGAGGATCGTTATAGACTTTTGTAAAACTAACGAGAAAACTTTAACAGATCGTTACGTCAGCCAATATTTTACCACACCGGATTTAGCCTCTGGCTTTCATCAAATAGCCATGCACCCAAACGTCGTTGAGAAAACTGCTTTCAGTGTCGAAAATGGACACCATACGAATTCTTGCGAATGCCCTTTGGACTCAAAAATGCCCCTGTAACCTCAACAACGTTTTCAAAGATCTCCAGAGCAAATTTGTTTAGTATATATGGACGGCAAAATTGGATTTTCTAACTCCTTGCAAGAACATATTTCAAACTTAAAAGCCATCTTTCAAAAACCCAAGGAAAACCATCTTAAAATCCAACTCGATAAATGTGAGGTCCTTTGCAAAACTGTAGAATTTTTGGGTCATGACATTACAAATACAAATACAAATACAAATACAAATATAAATAATTTATTGATGTCAATACACATAGTGTTTACACAGGTCAATGAGTATAAAACATAGAGCATCGAATGCAATGTTAATTAAAATGACTATCACTAAATACATTAAAATAAAATTTGCATAAACAATATCATTGAACATATTACAAACAGTGAAAAGAAAAAAACTACACGACATTCAGATC
>MU182126.1:158829-172266 GCA_016904865.1 Pissodes strobi
TAAAGGTGAATAAACTATTATTTTTTAAGTTTAATGCATTTAAAAATGTAAGCGGATCCTTATCAATAGGCTCTATACTATTGGAGCGGGTTTGAGCTATTTCTGCTATTTCTGAAAAATAGTTATTAAATTCGTTAGCCGAGATACCTACCGAATCTTCCAATATGGCTTTTGATGATTTACCTCTTTTTTCATTAATGATGTTCCACATAGTTTTTATAGGGTTTTTGGAATTGTTTACAAGGTTATCATCAGCCCTAATTTTAGCTTTTTTAATTTCTGTTTATATTTAAGACGAAAATTGTTTAACTCAGCCTTGTTTAAGAACATTACATCCGAAGGCGTAAAAAAACCGTACCAAAAACGACTCGTGACATTAAGTCATTTTTAGGTTTAATTGGCTGCTTCCGGAAATTTACAAAAAATATTACACACCTAACAAAACCATTAATAAATTGCCTTAAGAAGAATACAAAAGTGGAGCACACCCCTAAATTTGTCCGAAACCTGCAAAACTATGCTAATAAATGATCCTGTACTTCAACATCCAGATTTCACAAAACCTATTGACAATGATTTGCCAATTGCATATGCTTCACGAACCCTAAATTCCGCAGAAATAAACTATAACCCCATCGAATGCGAACTATTTTCTGTTATAACTCTAAACTCATTCGTTGGAGAATAAAACTTCAGGAACTCAACTACTAAATCGTGTATAAAAAAGGGAAACAAAATTCTAATGCGGATTACCAATCCCGCATAGAGAATAATCCCTAATTTTGAACCCGAGGAAATTCCCAACTACCGCCCGAAAAACTTGACAAAATTCTTAACATTCTTTCCGAAAAATCAAAGAACAGAAGAATCAACAATCCTATCCGAACCGCGCTTCGTATAGGACCTGTCTGGTGTTCCAGGTGTTTAGAGCACTGCATGATATTTTAAATTCGCTTCTTGAATTCTAGCAATAGAATATATTATTCCTTAGCTATTAACCGTGGTTACTAGCTAGGAAACACCCTTAGTGGTTATTTTCTCTGTGCGGGGACATTGCCCCGACCCCAAATCGAAATGGACGGAGACGATGATAACGCCTCCCTAATATCCATCGAATCTGACACCGACAGACCCCTGAACCATAGTACTGCCCAAGGAATAATCTCTAAACTAGAGATAAACCATAAAACGAGTGCAGAATGTGCACACCTTCTGCAAATCCTTGGCTCTGCAGACCCGTTGCGTCGGACGGCAAAGATAGTAACAGTTCGCCAGAAAGTATCATCAGTAACCAAAACAAAAAGCAAAAACTAGCTGAAAAACCGTCAGAAAAACAGTTAGCTGAAAAAACGGCATCGAAGAAGGAAGGAACACCGGCAACTGTCCTGCTCCCTTGATATCCGAGGACAACCAAGGGAAGTTTAGGGTACCGTTTAAAACAGTGCCCTTTAGGAACAACTTTAGGGTGGTTAACCTAGATTTCGGCCGGCCACCCCCGGTTTCGATTAGCAACAGCTTTCAACCGCTATCGGATACTGAAATCGACTAAAACTTACGGCCAAGCCGAAAACACCGGCAAAAGCCAAAAACACAAGGCCACCCCCAATCGTCATTAAGGGTAGACCGGTCGATCACAACTCGCTAAGAAACGACTTGAATACCAGGCAAATTGAAAAATACGCACTCAAATACACAAGAAATTTGGTGATAGTCTATTGCCATCTTGACAAGGACTGTGAAACTCTTAAAAGGCATTTAGAAAGGGAAAATACTGAGTACCATTCATACGCGCAGCAAAACCAGAAATCCCATGCCTTCGTACTAAGAGGCCTGGACGGGAACGTTACCAAGAAGAGATTAAGCAAGCTCTCCTTGACGAACATGAGCTAAACGTAAGGTCTGTTTTCGAAATGAAAAAGACATTCAGACCGTTATACCTAATTGTTATGGATGCAAAAAAAGGTGCAAAATTCACGGGCACGCAGGGACCTATTGCAAGAGACAAATCTCTTGCTCAAAGTGCGCTGGAAAGCATGAGATCGCACAATGTAACGCGAACTTCGAAAAATGTTCGAATTGTGGAGGCGATCACCGAGCTTTCAGTACGGAAAGCCTGGTCTACCTCTGTAAGTTAGAGCAACATCAGCCATCCAAGAATGTCAAGCAGCAGCAAGTATATAAACCTGCACCACCGCCGGAGCCTGCCTGGCAAGGCAGAAGAAATACCAACCCCAACGACGAGCAGGACTACAACAACAATCTAACATTCCTTCAAATCGTTATTGATAGGATTAACAGTCTAATAAACATTGAACAGCTTATTCTTTGTCTTGAGGAATACGCATAGTTGCTTGAATCTTGCGGAGGAAACCGAATGCAAATAATACAAGCTTCAATGCGTTTCTTTATCGAAGAAATAGGCAAATATAACGTCTAAAATGTACATAAAAATACTAAGTTGGAACTGCAATGGCTTGCGAACCAAGCTTAATGAATTTAAACACTATATACAACATACAAATATCGTTTCCCTAAATGAAACGAATCTCGATCAAGATTTCGTCTTGAAATTCAAGCATTGGAAAGTCGACAGATATGACCGGCCTGATAGAGGCGGAGGGGGCGTGGCCTGTCTTATCCGCAGATCGCTACTAAATAAGAGAGTCGCAAACCTGCGCTCCCGCATTGAACATGTAGCCGTCGACCTGGCAAGTGGTCTGCGGATAATCGGCGGGTACGCACATCCGCATCTCCGCCTCTTAGAAGAAGACTTTACAAATCTACTGCCTGCAAATGAGCGGTCCATCCTGTTGGGGGACTGAATGCCATGCACGTCAACTGGGGCGGCAGATCCAACGGGAAGGGTCGCTTATTATACAGGTTAGTGGAAACTCACCCAGATATTGTGTATCATCGCACTCCAAATCCTACATACTATCCGACAAATTATCCTACCTCCTCGTTCTTGGATATTGCTGTTTCCCGGAGACTCACAAATTACACACAGCTTCGAGAGTTTAATATTCTAAACTCGGACCACCTGCCAATCAAGATTGGTTTGCGAGATGACCCCTTGGGTACGCGTGACACCGTGCAGGCATAACACAATCTAAATTGGCAGAAGCTCAGGCTACTGCGATTCCCAGGCAAATAGACAGTGCCCGGTTGTTGAAAGACAAACGTTCACAGAATACCTTCCTGACTCCATCCTTGATTTAATTTCCTTCCGAAACCGTATTCGAAGGAGATGGCAGAGAAACAGAGCCCGAGTTGATCGACTCCGAGTAGCTGCTTTAACGGAGGAGATCAAGGTACAAATCCGCGCCTTCCGTAATGCCCGATGGATGAGTGAGTCCGAAAAGACGGCTCTCTTTGGAAGCTCGCTAGGTGCATCCGTGGAGGCCCCGTAGCTTACCCGGAAATTTACTCCTGAGGCAATGCCATTTACGACAATTATGGGTTAGCCTTTGCGGACCACCTAGAGAGCGTCTACGGAGAGGCGCGAGACGTCACGCCATTTCATGAGCATGTTACACGCACTGTGCACCTTTTTAAGAGCAGAAAGTACCCTATCCCCCCTATCCCCTGGCAACTCTCGAAAAGCTCCTTATAACGCCGAGCGAGATTCGGAAAACTCTGTCGTCTTCCTAAGAATAAAGCTCCCGGCCCCGATGGCATTCCGTACCTTCTGCTTAAGAATATACCGAATAAAGCCATCGTTCACCTAATGCACATTGCCAATGCAGCCATCGGCCTTCAGCACTTTACTTCTCCTTGGAAAAGAGCTGTGATTATACTGTCCCCAAAGCCCTTCAAAGATACGAAGCTGCCAGCATCGTATAGCCCGATTTTATTGTTAAACACGCTCGGAAATGTCACGGAGAAGCTTCTCTTGCCTAGAATCAGCAGCGCAGTGGATAAGCTACAGATTATGCCGCCGAAGCAAGTCGGATTTCGTTGTGGGCATAGCACCACTATGCTCGCGGCGAAAATAGCGCAGGACATATACAACGGTTTTAACGAAAACAAGCACATCGCGTTACTGTTGCTAGATATAGAGAAGGCTTTCGATCGAGTATGGCACGATGGATTACTTTTCAGGTAATTCGTAACCCACGGTCTTCCGTTACACCTAGGGGCACTCATCGTGTCGTACTTGAAAGATCGCACTTTCTCCGTGAGAATTCAGAGCAGCGAGTCTTCTGTAAGGCGCAGCTTGGCGGGTGTGCCACAGGGAACAGTGCTTTCATCACAGCTCTTTAGTCATTACATAGCTGACTATCCATCTTATCCCTCAAACTTTTGCGCCTTCTATGCAGACGACATTGCATTCTTTGCACAATCATTGGTTGCACAAACGGCTAAGACGAACCTAGAAAGGCACATTGAACTGATCTTACCGTACTTCGATCAATGGAAGATTATCCTCAACGCGTCTAAAACAGAGCTAGGTATTTTCACTCAAAGGTACAAAAACACGGAGGTGACTCCATTAGTCATAAATGGCCATGAAATTCTGCCTAGTGAGAGTGTAAAATATCTGGGGATCGTTTTCGGCAGAAAGCTAAGCTTTACGAAGCATATTGATGCGATTCGTGCTAAGAACGTATTGATATGTAAGAGCCTCGACATACTTGTAGCTACGAGATCGAACCTAAGCCCGGCAAATAAGCTGACGGTATGTAAGGCCATAGTGCGGCCAGCCCTGCTATATGGGTTCCCAGTATGGTGCTCTACTGCCCGAAGTCACATTAAGAAAGTGCAAACGATTCAAAACACTCAAAACAGGTATCTGAGATCCGCGCTATCACTCAAATCTATTTTAAACTCCATACAACATATCACCCTTCAAAGCCCTTTTGGCCATTATTTTGCCACATTAAAAATCCTGTGTATCAGGAGCACATGAAATTTAGTTTTAATACTAAATTCACATCGAACAGACTAGTTCTCGAGATAGGCCTCTCCCACCTTTGTTCGGACAAGGAGCTCACCGTGAGACGGTCGCTCAGTATAAAACGGCTCTTTTGGAGTGAATCGCATCAGTATCCTTCAACCGATGGAACACAAGGTCTAAAGAATAAGCTTGTCTCGCACCATAAAACTCCACAAGTAAGCATAAAGTATAATAAATTGGGATAAAAGTATACAGCGATGCAATTTACAAAATTAATCTAGTACATTTTAGCGTCAATAGTCTAATTTAAAGTAAAATTGTTTTACTTATTCAGACTTTCCTTGTCACAAATACATCAAAATTAGCTGCCTATTCAATTACAACAAAGCATACAAACACATTTCCATAGCAACGCTTGATGAATATTAGATACCTGTGTCTTGCAAGTTTGACGTTTGCTTACATTTTAGTACTATAGTATATTAAGATACTAGTTTTAAAAGACCGTATTTTATCGCACGAGCACGAAATTAGGAAACGACCCGCTAGCGGGGAGTTTCCTAACGTGCGAATTCGCTAAACGTCTTTTAAAACGTGTATTTAATACTATTTTTTCTACTTTGCACGTTTTTTTATGAAAAACATTAATTTATTCATGTCGCGATCAAAAGTTGGACGGCCATCTTGTCACTTTTGACGTCTGTATTATTAGGAATCCCATTCAAACGGTTTCGAAATTTTTGCTAGTGAGCCTTGACATTGAACAATTTTGTTAATATCATAGCAACCAGGCAACAAAAGTAGTGACGAAAAGAGCTTCTTTTCGACACTACTTTGCGTATCGAAGACTTCTTTATGATACCAAAATAGAAAAAATGTGTTGTGACATGATTTTGGATACGTAAAATTATAATAATTTTATGTTTATGTTTTGATTTCAGAGAGGTATTATGAAAAATATCGTTCATTGCAGGTCCAGAAACAGCGTTTCCTGTGCTTACACGACTTAAGAAACAGTCGTGCGCGCACCGTAAAAGCCTAGTTTGCGGATTCGTAATGAAATCTACTATTCCACAAGCGATTGGATATTATTTAAAAGCTCCAAGTAACGCTGGGAATTTAAATTCCAATAAAAAATACTGGACCCATAACTCTGGACCTCCAAATAGCGCACCAAACTTTGATGGAAGTTCTTCCCGATCTCGTATCTTTCATATTTTTTTGACGTAATTCCTAAGAACCAGCGTCCGGTTTTTATTGTTTGATATATAACTTTCTAAAACATCAACTTTTCATCTGTGGTAAACATTATTAACCAAACTAATAACTAAATTTAAAAATAAAAATAAGTAAACAAGATGATAAGTGTCAAAAGATTTTAAACTATAACAAATATTGACTTTCTGTAGAGCTCGATTGTTTTTTTAAGGCTGATTTTCACATGTCGGTCGTGCACCGACTGTGCACCTACCGTGTCGTTTTCACTGTGCTTCAAAACATTAGGACTGGGCGACCGCAACACGGTCGTAACACAGTCCTTTATGTGTAAATGTAAATAAGGGTTTCAGTGCGTTTTTTTGATGTACAGTAAAAACGACACGGTAGGTGCAGAGTCGGTGCATGATTGACATGTGAAAATCAGCCTTTAGAGCCATGACACACACAGCGGTTTTTGCCGAATCGGCTGCCGAGTCGTACGCCGACTCGGCGCGTATAATATACTTTGCAAATGGGGAAAAACACACACGGCGGCGATTGACGAGTCGCTGCTTGTTAGCCGCCTCGGCACGCCATCTGATGCATGCGCCGCGCCGCGGCAAAAACAGCTGTGTGTGTCATGGCCGCCGACTCGGCAGCCGATTCGGCAAAAACCGCTGTGTGTGTCATGGCTCTTATTCGTTGCGCCTTGCCGTCATCGACAACAAATAGCAACATTTTCTATTGCATTTTTCAATAGCAAAATCTCAATTGCGAATATTTCGAAAACTACAAGTTTTTGGAATAGACAACCTTATACAAAGTTACCCATATTTTTAATGCTAAATATAAAATTATAAAAACAGAAGATTTCCATTAAAAAATTACTTTTTACGTTTAATTTATTTAATTTTCTTGTTCGTTTTTGATCACTCTGTATTAATTTATTAACAAAATATCAACACAGTCCCTTCTGCAAGGAAACCATCCTTAATTAAATAATAAAGGCTTCGGTATAGAAAATTTGCTCATTATGCTTTGGCCTACAAACGTTATTTTTTATATAAAATCTAAAATATATGAATAACGGTAAATTCATGAAATGTTTCTAGAACTTTTGGTAAAACCGAAATATATAGGATGTTCATAACAACGCTAGAAAAAAGAGCTGGGACAAAAGGGGCGTCCAAGGTCAAGGGGCTGACGGCTTTTTGACAACTGTGAACATAAATTCTTGACATTGAAACCTGTCAAAAGTGGTACTGAATTATGTTATACCACAGCTTATTCAATAACCAGCTATTCATCTCTATCGAAATCGGAAAGTTGGATTGTCGGGCACTACGCATCCTGACAGTGCCCTTAGCGGTTCAGTTTCACGGTCTCGTGATTTTTCAGGCAATGTAATGACACGAAACGGACTGAATTTAAAATGAATATTCCCTTCAAAATACACGACAAATTCGCCCGAAACTACGGCTATTGCCCTAAAACGACCGGAAATTTCGGATTTTCATAAAATTTTGCCATTTAAAATCGTTTTCAAACGGATTTTAGACGATAAAACATGTTATTTTAAATTAAACGAACTGTCAAAGGTTTTATTCGGATGCCCAGACGTTTAGAAAAATATTAACTCATGGCCCTCTTCTAAAATTTTCACTTGACTTTCCCAAATCAAGGGATGCCGCCGCAAGATGAGTAGCTGGTTATTGAATAAGCTGTGGTTATATTATTTTTATATTTACGTATGGATGGGTAGAGCTCTCCAAGTGCGATGGATCAACACCCTGTAAATGGTAACAGTTATATATTTTCGTAAATATTTCGCTTAATATAAATATCGAAAAAAGTGGGTAATAATATAAGTTGTATTTTTTAATGCTGCTTTAGTAGCAAATATATTTCTGACAATTGAAACTGTCACAATTTAGGTACGTTTAGAAGAGTTATTTTGTTGTCACTTTGATATATCTACTATGCTAAATTAATCTTACAAGATTTTGATATATTTAGCATTAACATTTGACATATATATGTAAGCCAATAAAAAAAATTGAGATTTTTTTTTTCGGTTGCGTCGTATTGTGGCGAGTTCTTTGGGCTGGTCGGGCTATTTATTATTGGAAACTGCCAAAAATTAAAAAAATTAAGATATCAACTACCGTGGCAATCGTAACTAAAGATCATTTTATCGGCTATAACTGAGTGTGGGATAATCATCTACGAACCTGTAAACGTGTAAAGAATCTATCTAGGGAACACACAGGAGGAGCTCCGAACATTTCCGAGCGAAAGAATTAGGCTAGGGGCGAGGCTGCGCGAAAGAAAAAAGGCGATTTGACTTCCGAAAGGGTTGACGTTCGGCAGGGATGTTCGGCGGGCGCCCCTTAAATTGTAAAAAAATATTTTGGACCCTAGGGGCTTCATTTAGGGGCCGATATTTTGCGACGTCGAAAATCATAGTAGTTAGATTTGTTTGGGTTAGTTTGGGTTAAGGGCGAGTTAAGTGCGGGTTAAGTGCGGGTTAAGTTTCGGTTAGTTTGGGTTAGTTTGGGTTAGCTTGGGTTAGTTTGAGTTAGTTTGGGTTAGTTCGGGTTGCGCGCTCGTCTCAATGCGCTTGTTTGGCTAGTTAAAATTAGTTTCGATTATTTTTGCTTAATCTGGAATACGGAAGAGAAGCGCGCGTAGCGCGCTTGTCTTAACTTTGGTTAATTACGGCTAGTTTGGGATAGTTTGGGTTAGTTTTGGGTTAGTTTTGGGTTAGTTTGGGTTAGTTTGGTTAGTGCGCCCGTCTCAATGCGCTTGTTTGGCTAGTTAAAGTTAGTTTCGATTATTTTTGCTTAATCTGGAATACGGAAGACATGCGCACGTGGTTAATTATGGTTAGTTTGGGTTACTTTGGGTAGCACGCTCGTCTCAAAGCGCTTGTTTGGCTAGTTAAAGTTAGCTTCGATATTTTTGCTTAATCTGGAATACGGAAGACAAGCGCGCGTATAGCGCCTGTTTTTACTTTGGTTAATTACGGTTAGTTTGGGTTAGTTTGCTTTAGTTTGGGTTAGTTTGGGTTAGTTTGACCTGGCAATCTTCGCGGCGTCCGGGACGGTCTGAGGCATGACGGATGATGTGAACCTATGATTGCCAAATGAATGAGGAAAAACGAATTAACTGTGGCCTCTGAAAAAACAAAGGCCATACTACTGAGTTACAAAAGAAACATAGGTGGCATCAAATTTTGCATGGAGGGTATGGAAATCGCACCACAACCCACAGTCAAATATCTCGGATTCCATCTCGACAGACGCGTAACAATGACAAGACACATCAAGGCAGTCTGCCAAAAGACGGAAAAAACAATAAATGCACAATGTTTATTTCCCAACATAGGTGGTCCAACAGCCACCAAAAGGAGGGTAATGGCACTAACAGTGCAAAGTATAATTTTGTATGGAGCACCTGCCTGGTCTGACTCTACAACTATAGGAATTAACCAAACTAGATTGAGAAGGGGTCAACGGGCCGTAGCACTTAGAGATTGCTCGGCATATCGCACCGTATCGGGCGACGTCGCTTTGGTTTTAGCGGGACTTGTGCCCATACATTTACTCGCAAAGAAGGGAAAGAGGTTTTTTGATCAGCCTGAAGGGATCACGATGGCTCAAAAAAAGAGGGAATTGGACATTACCATGGACGCCTGGCAGAGCGACTGGGCAAATCGTCCGGAGAACTGGACCAGACAACTTACACCAGACCTAAGGACATGGTGCGCCGGAAAATGGGGCAAAATCACGTATCACCTAACACAATTCCTGACCGGACATGGGTATTTCGGGACTTACACTTATAAAATAAGGAAAACCACAAATCAAAATTGTGTTTACTGCGGAGATGGTGCCGACACCGCCCAACATACCTTTTTGGAATGTCCACGATGGCTGACGAGACGTGTGATTCTTGAAGATTATCTCGGAGGATGGAAGCAAGCAAAGAAGGATGGAACAAGATTGCAGAATTCATTACCTATGTTATGACGACGAAAGAACAGGATGAGAGGCAAAGACAGAAAGAAGAAGAGAATGAATAAATAACCATCATACCGGCATTCTTCTGAGGAAATATGTCCTCGGACGGGGCCAGAAGAAATCGCCGGGAAGGAAAAAACGGGGTGGTTTTAGTGGGTAGTGGCCTCTCCGCACATCACGAGGGCTGAGCCTCACAGTATCTGTTTAAAATCCAGATCTGCCTAAATGCATATCCACCTCGGGGGAAAAAAAAAGTTAGTTTGCATTAGTTTGGGTTAGTTTGAGTTAGTTTGGGCAGCGCGCTTGTCTCAATGCGCTTGTTTGGCTAGTTAAAGTTAGTTTCGATTATTTTTTGTTAATCTGGAATACGGAAGACAAGCGCGCGTAGCCCGCTTGTCTTTACTTCGGTTAATTACGTTTGGTTTGGATTAGTTTGCGTTAGTTTGGGTTGGTTTGGGTTAGTTTGGGCTAGTTTGCGTCAGTTTGGGTTAGTTTGGGTAGCGCGCTCATCTCAATGCGTTTGTTTGGCTAGTTAAAGTTAGTTTCGATTATTTCTGCTTAATCTGGAATACGGAATAAATTTTCGGAGCTCCTCCTGTGTGTTCCCTAGACTCTTGTATACACGTGTGTTGACAAAACGATAATGTTGCTTGTCATGGCAACTAAATGATCGCCACCGTAACGCAATTTGATGATAAAATAACGATAAATCTATTATCGGAACGTATAGACTTAATCGATATAATTTTACTGCAAAACAGGAAATATGGCTGCCATCGTAAGCGACAAAACTCATGCCAGAGAAAAGATTGTATAGAACAGTTTTGTTTGACTGAAAATGCAAAGGTGCTAAAATGTCCTATTAGTTTATGGTGCGAGTACTAGATGTTAAACGGTTGTTTGAGTACTCCTTTACTCAAACAACGGTTAAACTCAGTTCTATTTGTTGAAGTAAATGTGGATATTTCCAATTTTCCAAAATATTAAACTTTAAGGGAAAAAACGATGGGTATAAGACTAAAAAAGCATCAGACGACAGAGAAAAACGGATTTTAGATTAAGGCCGAAGACAATGTTTTTCTTTTCATCGAAGTTGTTGCGATTATGGGGATTGCGGGCGCGTGCTGTTTGCAATAGCCAGTGAATATAGTCATTATCGACATACCAAAAATGTTAGGTCACAAAGGTTTACGGTTACCCAAAATAAAGAAAGTTTTGTCATATGGAAATTATTAAAAAATATTTTTTAAAAATTCTATGGTTAAAAGTGGCTATCAACGTTTCTTTTTGCACTACTGACACGGCAAGCAATGGAAAGTAACTAAGTACCTTGCAAAACGCTGAAACTTATACTGGGTATGCCTGTCGAGACATTCGCGATACTACTAGGCAATATTGGAGCCTACGTATTAGACATAAATACATATTAGAACATTAGAAATAGCCTACTATTACTGGGGGCTACACTGCATAGAGCACCTCCAATAAAAATGAGGTAGTTTACAAAATTTTGCACAATAAAATCAGTCCCATATACAACAGCCTATCAGAAATACCCAGTACGTCAATGAAAACAACAATTGCGGATTTTAGTACAATTAATAATAACGGCGAAGAAAGAAACACGCTTCAAGAAGAATCAATTCATCAAGTTTTTTTCGCCAAAAGAAATATTTTTGGTATTCCCATATTTTTTGAAAGGTTATGCACTACCCTTTGTTGACATATAATATTGCATATTCTATTTAAAATGTTAGAGAAAAATGCAATAGAATTACATATTCACAAAAAGAGAAATTTATATTTGATCGAAATAACCAAAAAGATGATAATAATAATATTAGCATTATAACCATAATCCAATACCGAAAATATTAAAATTAAAACACTTTGAAGTTTATCATCAATAACACCACAGGGCGGATATTTCTTTTTTTATGGCTTCTACAGCAAATGTCAACGTCTGACCCACCATGTCGAACAGGAAATGCGGTTGGATTTTTGATACTTCTAAAATAATATAGTTTTGCACTTAAATTGTCGACAAGTGTAAAATTTCTTCTAAAAATAACAACATGGTACAGGGTGTTATATTGAATATGACTCACCTGGTATGGTTTCAGCAAGTTTAGTACAGTTAGTTTTTTTATTACTTTGTATTTGTGTCATCATTGATACACAACTGGAAATTTTATTTCAGCAATAACAGTGAAATATAAAAAAAAACATAGTAGTTTTACAAAATAATCTATATGAGGTTATATAAAAGACCCAATTTAGTTTTACAAAATTATCTGTATCAGGGTATACAAAAATACAGTTTAAATAAGCATTTAATAAAATTGAAAACTGTGAGCACTTAATTGATAATTTTCTAATTTATTCAGTTCAATCTGCAAACTGATCCATCTAGGTATTTAACACGAGGTGTAACTATATTTTTTAAGAAAAAAATCACAGTCCTTCGCAAAGATGCAACCGGGGGGACATTGAAAATGACGAATAAAAACGCAAAAATGTGATTTGTGTTGTAATTCAAATGGTTTTTAAAAGCAAAGTTTAAAAAAGTAAAACTACAAATACGCGTGTTTATAATATATTTAGGTAATTAAAGAAATGCATTTTTAACATTAATATTAAACATTGTCATAATTAAAAAATTATATAAATAAAAAAGGTGCAGATATGAAGACCTAAAAAAATATCCTCCACTTGTAGATAGGAAAATCTATTAATATATAATTAGCCATAACGTTACTGTAATATTTTTAACCTGTTCTCATTCGTTTTAGCCCGTGTTGGTGCTTTTGGGTATTTTTAGTTTATTTTGGTTAGCCGTTCAATCAACTTTCGGTTAATTTCAGTTGGTTCCAATTTATTTTAGCCACTTGAACCGACTCCGATACGTTATAATCAAATTAATTTTTTTAAGTCAGTTTTGGTTATTCGCCAAAATTCAGTTCGTTTTGGTTAGTTTTAACATACCTTAATTTTTGTAACGTATTCCAATACGTTTTAGCCCGTTTTGGTGCTTTTGGCTACTTTTGATTAGTTTTGGTTAGTCATTCAATCAGCTTTTGGTTAGTTTCAGTTAGTTTTAATTTATTTTAGTCATTTGAACCGGTTCTGATATGTTATATTCAATTTAAATCTTTTTAGTTAATTTTAGTTAGTCGCCAAAAATCGGTTAATTGTGGTTAGTTTCTACTTATTTTAATATTTTTGATCTATTCCGATACCTTTGAGCTCTTTCGGGTGCTTTTGGTTACTTTTAGTTAGACGTTCAATCAACTTTCGGTTAATTTCAGTTAGTTTTAATTT